>JAYMFT010123640.1:0-13197 GCA_038088735.1 Panulirus argus | reverse complement strand
ATATATATATATATATATATATATATATATATATATATATATATATATATATAGATATATATATAATGTGTGTTTGTGTGCAATTGCATTTGTTGATGTGCGTGTGTCTGTGTGCCTGTATTTGCGTGAGTTTATCTGCGAAAGTTGTTTTTCTTAGGACATTTTTGATTAGACCTGAAACTCCCTGCTTTGTAATTTCCCGCCACAGGACGTGTCGTAATCACCAGGGGAAAATTGCCTGTGAATGGAATATCTGTTCGAGAGAATAGAACATGCAAGCCGGTCGTTTTTCCCTCAGAGAACGGCACATGAAATGTCAAACATGTGTGATTTCCTTTTTTTCCCTCGTTGGTGAATAGTTATTTCGTAATTTCAGGTGCATTTAATGTATTATGCATTCCATACTCATAATGGGGATTTTCCTATCGTATATTGTGTTATGTATATAATGAATAGTATCTTAATACAGACAGTAAAGATTATCAAAATCTAATTAATAAGGTGTGTCGTGTTCAAAGGTATTAATTTGTACATTTATCTATGCAGGGCACTTATTTTCCATTAAATGCTCAGGTTGCTGGCGATCACAACGTGTGAAACACGACACCTTATTCTGACAGGGGGAAATAAGAGATACATGTCTTGATATTCACGGATAGAACAAATGTCTATGTATCACAATCAGTATGTGTCACTGTGATTCATGAGCAGGTCTGTGATGCTCTGTATGACTCAAAAGCAGTCTGTATTACTCTATGACTCACGAGCAGTCTCTATTACTCACGAGCAGGTAGGTCTGTATTACTTTATAACTCACGATCATTCTGTATTACATTATGACCACAATTTTTCGCCTGGTAGCCGTAAGCTTGATGTGTCTTGCAGCAGCTTTCGGAGTTGTATTATCATGGATACAGTACTAACGATGTTACAGCTGTATTCACTATCTTCATACAAATCGGGCTGGTTAACGAATGGGTACCAGGCGTAACCTGGGTAGGGAAAAGAGGGATAGAGAGAGAAGAGAGAATGGTTAACAGGGAAACGGGAAGAGAGAAATGAGATGAGGGAAACAGAAAACTGGTTTCAGAGAAAGAATTAGCGTGAAAGAGAAAAGAAGAGAGAGAGAGAGAGAAAGAGAGAGAGAGAGAGAGAGAGAGAGAGAGAGAGAGAGGTACGGGGAGAATTGCGATATAATTCTTCTTTGCTTCGTGGAAAATGTTAACTCAATTACCCCATGTTAACGAAATTTCTCCTGGTTGCCTGGGTACGACCAGCAACATAATCATACTTACGAGCCTTCTAACAGAACCTTAAAAACTATATGAGCTAAAACTACAAAACTTTTCTTTACAGGGATTCATTTGTGTATTTTCTAAACTAACATGATTTTATCTTTTGGCATTGCGTAAGTAATATTTGAATAATTCCCTGATTCTCTTCCTGTAAAGTCTGATCATCTCGGCTGTTGGGTTTATTACTGCATCAGCTGCAGAAAGAGAGGGTGAAAGAGGAATAAAGGTTGCAGTGAGCTCTCTCTCTCTTTCTCTCTCTCTCTCTCTCATCATCTATTTTTTCTCTTACTCTTTCTCCCTTTCTCTCTTTAATTCTTTCTCTCAAACCAGTTTTCTGTTTCCCTCGTCTCAGTTTTCCCCTTCCTGTTTCCCTGCTAACCATTCTCTCTCCCTATCTCTATCCCTCCTTTCCCTATCCCAGTCAACAGGAGCATAAACGGATTTATCGTAACTATAAACTAACGCATCAGATCCTATCAATTTGAGTTCAAACTCTCCAAACCTTGTGGGTCAGTGAAGTGAAGTGATGCGAGTCCTGGTGTTCAGGGCGGTTCGTTCATTACTTGGAATTTAAGCCTATCGTATGTGAGGATCATTTGAGTCGTCAGTATCAAGTTATTCCCAGCAGTCGAAGAAAAGAATTGATCACCTCCTTCAGGTTTTTCAAGTTCATTATTCTAAGACCATACAAATTCCAACTGTATATACAACGTTCCTGGAGTATACGTAGAAAGTGGGGTATTCTTGTGTCTGTCAATGGTGTTCCTAGTGCTGCCAGAGGCTCCGGGACACTGTTTCCACAGCCTCATTTTCCAATTAGCAAAGGTTTTGTTTGTATATGTTTACCTACTGAGCTTGCTTAGGTGGTCTCCATCAAATGATATAAGATTAAGAGTTTTGATTTATGATTTTTGTGTTGTGCTTCGTTTTCGCATATTTGTGTTGCGATTAAACGCTTTCAGCTGAAACATCAATTAAGAGAATTGGATCTAAATAGAATTCACATGACACTCTGTTGTATTAATGTTTCTCGTTAAATGTTCAATCGCTTTAATCAGCATCAAGGAAATGTGACAACAGGTTTTGCCCCATTTGCCTGAGTTGTATATCATTGACGAAGCAGTTCGCTCCATTGCCTCACTCTGAAGGACAACCCACTATCCACCTGTTCACTCCCCACTAAGTACCTGTTCACAATCCACCTGTTCACTCCCCACCACCGACTAAATAATTCCGAAAGGCCCCTCCTGTACACCATGTATGAAAAATAAGGAATATAGCATGGCGGTGAAAACTAGCAAGCAGGGGAAGAGGGAGAGGAGCACGAGGAAGTGAGGGACGAAGCTGATCATATGTGTGTTGACTCAGGTGAAGGTGTCCCGCGATGGCTCGCACCAAGAACACGAGACCTTGGCTGGTGGATTTAAATTGGCGCATTCAAGGAGGAAACTTATTGAAAATGCGGAGGAAAGCAAAGCATTAGACCCTGCAAGACAGGAGTGTGATTGCAGGGAATAAAAGAATCAACAGAGGCAGGGAAGGATCGAGACTCGAATACCTTCACAATAATTCTGGCGCCGCCAAGCTGCAGTGGAGGCGCCTGGGGTGTCTTGGGAAGACTGCAGTGACGACTGTGAAAATTGTGGTGACGAATAAGAATGCGAAATGCTCGAGTGCACCTGATTGCGAACCTGGGTGATAACCATGAGAGGCGTGGGCTGTTGGAGGATGAGGCAAAATCATCATCTCTCGACAAGTCTCGAGAGAACCTCAGGCAGGATTGAGGAGATAGTGGTTTAAGGCACAGGCGAGAGTGGGCCTTATGTGACTGCACTGCTAGAATGAAAATGGCCAGTTAAATGTTAAGCAAAAAAGCTTTGAAGCCATCAAAATAACGATGATTTTGAAAAATCATTTCTTAGAGGGAATTAGTTCGAAAGATGACTACTCATTGGTTCAGATACGTAAACGGATATTCTTCACTTATGTATCAATTTATCTATCCATGTGATTATTCACCTTTATGGAGAAATTTTGAAGCTTTCAACTGAAGACGATGAATCACCAAGGTATTTGGTTAGGTGAGTCACCTGGTTGTACACTGCTTTGGGATCAGGAAGCAACCTAAATGGTACATGTGAGAAGACGGATAGGAATGAAAATAATTGACGTTAGTGGTAGATAATATAAGAAAATATATCCAAACAAAACCTAGAAATGACTCTTGAGGTCAACTGCTTGAAGGACGCAGTGTTAGGAGAATCCAGACTCCTTGTTTCCTCATTATCTCTCCCAGAGATTTTTTCGTCAGCCAGTTAGAAAGACGAGACTTTTCATACATAATCTGGAGCATAAAGAGTAACTTACTACGTGTTTATATATATATGTGTTTGTGTGTTCTTGCCTATTTGCTTATGTTTGTTCTTTGTTATGCGTGAGCACTATCGTGTATGTCTGTCTGTGTGTATTTGTGTGTGTGATACATTCTGAAATTGAGCAGTGTAACAAGCCTGCTTGAGGAAAATGGCCGTCCCTTTCCTTTGACAGTCTGCGGGGTTGGAGACTCCTGAGTTAATTGAGATGGACTATGGACGTTCATGAGGTTTCGTAGATGTCTCAGTCTTCTTTATGACTCATACTGTAAATGCAAGCTGGTCTCATTGATTGTGATGTCAGTTTTTTCTTGTAGTAAATATTCCCTCGGGTAGTAATGATACAGCAGGACCTCTTGATCCGCTTGACGCTGATTGGATTTTTTTCTTATGGTTCGTTACTGATCTGAGGCATTTTGAAACTCGGTCTTACCACTTTGCTTCTCGTAACGATGGAATATTTTAGCTTCGTTTTTCACCTCAGGAGCTGGGAATCAACCCCCGTGTTTCACCTTCGGAGCCGGGAATTACCTCCGTGTTTCAACTTCGGGGCCGAGAACTTCATTCCAGTAGGACCCCAACTTTGCTCTTGAGAGATACGATGACCTCTTGTCTCTCCCTCCTTCACAAGTTGGAACCAATCCTTTCCAAACTTGTAACAGTCGAGGCCGTACTGGAGCTCGTACTCCTGCTCGATGACAGTTATCTGCATTCGTACACACGATCTCAGTACACGTATTCAGCCTCGTTCTCTAGCCTTTGTACTCAGACACGTACTCTCAGACACGTACTCATTATCATATGAAAGTGAATACGCAATGATACTACTTACGTATCTGAACTACATAGTAGCGTGAGAGACTGGCTTCACTTCCCTCCAAGAATCCCCTTTGGACCTCTTTACTAAGTGCATGAGTAACATGGGAAAAGAACAGCAAGGCAGAAGTTATAGTGCCTCTCTAAAACAGTGGCTTATCACTGCCAGGGTTGCCATACATAGCGACTCTCTGCAACACCTGAAGATGAAGAATGGTTACTGACCGACTGACAGCATAACTAGCGAATTCTGAAATTGTAACAATCTATATCATGCAACCAGGATAAGGGTCTTTTGTTAATTTCTAAGTGATCCCTTCAGCGTATAATCATATTTATACAAAACTATTTCACTGTTATAGAAATGAATATCAGTATAATGAATAGCAAATTGTATCCGCAACATATGCGTCTAACACCCACAGACCAAATTACTCAGCGTGCCATATCATGAATTACGAGCGCTCACTCTCCATAAAGTAACAATAGTGCGCCAGTGAAAACCACCAACAATGTGGCAATTTCAGTTGTCACCTACACTAGCAGTAACTACCCGTCATATGATAACGATTATTGCTAATGCATTTGCAGTAAACTGTGACCACTAAAGATAATGTACCTAATTCCCATGTGTTTGTTATCGTATCCCATATTGAGTATATTTATATGTACATTTGTACTCCACAAGTATGAAAGCGAAGTACTCGAACTCGTCCTCTTGCTCATACACAGATTTATACTTATTCTCGGACTCGGACTCGTACTCGCTACCTCTTTAATCGTACTCAAACTCGTACTCGGAACCTCTGCACTCGTCATTCGTACTCAGGGTTTTGTACTGACACTAAAAGTCTGACCCCCACACACTCATCTCTCATCTCTCGTCTCTCTCTCTCTCTCTCTCTCTCTCTCTCTCTCTCTCTCTCTCTACAATATTAAGGGAAGTTCATATTACGTTCAATGCGTCTCAAAGCTTCATCTAACTCTTAGTTCACATGCTTCGTGAAGGCAACTGGTTAAGGCGACGAAGGTGAGATAATGAAGACTAAAGTGATGAGAGTGAGTCGATGATGAAAGAGGCGTAGAGTGACTACATAAAGGTCATGAGGTAAAGACTATCATATTGCCTGAACATGGAGATGACAGCAGCTTGTCGCCCTTACACAGGCAACTCCCACCGTGTTTATCCAATTCACTTCAAGAAGGGATATCACCTCATTCATCTGATCTGCCCATCACGCCTCGCTACCTCGATGCTTCCCCCACTTTCCGTCCATTTAAGCACCCTTCCCCTCTCTTCATCCTATCACGGGGACGCTAGTGTGTCTGTAAGTCTCTCACGTTCCTTCTCATCAAGGCCAATGGAATGATGTCCAACAAACCTTGTGGGTTAATTGCTTTAGTATGGAGGAAGCAGTCGTCCTTATGAGATCCTAATCGCCTTCTCTTACTCTTCCTCCTTCTTCTCTTCCTCTTCCTCCTCCTCCTCTTACTCTTCCTCATCCTCCTCCTTCTTCGTGGATGAAGCTTTTACCCTCCAGATTAATATATGACTCATGGGTCATTTTCTTATTCAGCATCTACTCCCATTTCCTCATCTACTGATCACTACTGCTTCCTTTAATCCTAACATTTGCCTTGTCTGTCTATCCAATTCACTCCTCCCGACGCCATCACCATAAGTACCTGTTTCCCTAACTGCATTCTGGCGATTGTCTCCTGAGTCATTCCTAAAGGAGGGTGGAGATATAATATAACTTACGATTAATGTGGATGTATATCTTATCAGAGGTTCTCCCTGTTCTTCCTGGTCGACGCATAACGCGACAGTTGTTGAAACTCAATGTCGCTCATCAGCGGAGGACATTTTCCGGTCATTTCCCTGAAACATTTCTTTTTTTAGCCTCAGTTGTTGATGGTGACCTCATGCGCAAGGCTTGCTAGTCATACGTACCTATTTTCCAGTCGTATCCATTGCTTAGTCTCATTTAAAGATTCACTTATATTACACGTATTACTACGTTGCTTTCACATCATGTACACCTGCCGTGTGTATTTGCAGTCATATATGCAGTCCATAGTCATGTGTGTAGTTTGTATTCATAAAGTATCTTAGTATTCATAAAATGTCTTACAATCTGTTTCTGGATCGTGAGTTAACACACAGTTAGGGTCACCGTAACCCTTCCCTCACTCTCTGGGTTAACCCCATTCCCTGGACAATTCCCTCATCAAACAACCTGATCCGTCATCATTAGCCTGACTGTGTTCATCAAATCTATTCCATTACCTCGTCACGAATTCCAACTCTCACCCCATTATCTTACCCTACTTCCATTCCCTCATCCCTCACCTCATTTCTTAATTTCTCACCCCACTCCCCCACCCTCATACTATTCCCTCATCCCACTCCCTCATACCTCATCTCACTCCCTAATCTCATTCTTTACTCATATCCTATACCTTGATCTCATTGTATGTATTAATCCCAAATCCCTCAATCCCCCACGTCATTCCCTCTCGTCATTTCTTCACCCTTCTCCTCATTCCCTCATCCTTTGCCTCATTCCTTCATTCTCTTGACGCGCCTCAACAAACAACTTGGCCAGCAACCTTTTCTGGCAAGTTGCTCCTGCGACACAGTCTCGTGATGTAGACAGGTGTTGAGAGGGAGACGAAGGAATTAAGAGACAGGAGCTAAGAGACAAGATGCAAGACGGATTGAGCACTGGTGTTAAAATAGGGATAACAGGAAACAAAAAAGATAAAAAAGCCAGAGAAGAAGATAACAATGAAGATTAAAGATTGTTAAAGAAGAGAGCGAGTAACGGCTGTTTATAAGAGAGAAATATGATAAAGTATAAGGTGAATGATAGAGTGCTTGAGCAAAGGACTTGGCCAGACTATCTCACTTTGACCTTGGGGTGTGTGTGTTTGTGTCTGTGATCTGTGTATCTATGCATCTCTCTCTCTCTCTCTCCTGGGAAGATCCACCTCGAAGGTTGTTAAAAAAGAAGAAGGCAGACCATCAAGGGTATTGGAGGTCCACTTTAACACACGACAGTCGGCAGCCGCTTGTGGATCCATAAGAAGCGGGAAGCCGCCGGCGTGAAGTGTCAAACAAATTTCGTGGACCAAACTTCCGTGGAACGAGGATGCATCGCCTGTGTTGGCAAGCCTGGTGGCCGTCCAGCACTTTGGAAGTCACTCGGGTGACGCGACGGCGCTCAGGGCTCACTGCCCTTCGGTATCTTCCTGCAGGTTCTGTCGTCGGTAGAAAGTTCTGTTGTATGAAAAACGTTTCATGCACTCTTCATCTCATTTCTTCAACTTACGTCTTTTTGAGGGGGTCAGTTTTAAACGGGAATTCTTTTTGTTACGTTTGGAGATATGAATTTTCATTGGAATGAGTTCTATTCATGTAGCGGTGTCTTCCGGAGTGGCGTCATCAATACCACTCTCAGTTTGCTTGACTGAGAAGCATCGTGGCATCAGACGCTGAATCCATATCCCGCTTGAATATGTCTCACAATCTATCATGTCGTTGACGGTCTCTCTCTCATTCGTTCAACCATTCTTCCATTCATATAGTTGCAGTTACAGACCTGTTTAATGGTATTCATCTGACTAAGCAACTTCAGGGCTGCAAAAAACAAAATTCTAATTACCTGGCTGTACAAGTAGCAATATAAATTCCTTTTTGATTAAGCAAGCTATTCCGTCTTCTCCCAGATCTAATCTATAGCATTTAGGTGAAGACATATCTGTGTGGAGCTTCCACACAGCAATCTATTTGAGGGAGAGCATTGCTGCAGGAGGCACTGGGTATTTCGCCATCTGGAGACAGTACTTTAGAAGTCGGTGTTTGTCTTTCAGGTGTGGAGTAATCTGTATCATACAGATGCAGTAGATGTTGAGTAACTGTAACCCCAGCAAGTAGGAGGGGCTGGCAGTATTCTCATATCCTAATAGATTCTGAACTCTGACCTTCACGTGCAAAAAGAGTGACTGCACAAGACATCTCGGTCATTTAAAGATCGGAAGGGCTACGATACCTTCCCTTATCCCCTACGCAGAGGAGCAATTCATTCGGTATTTATTCAATTCTGTCTGTCTGTTGCCCTTTTGTTTTTCTGCTTATCCGTGTGTGCGTCCTCAGGGATGGGTCTTTTACATTCAGTGAAGCCACGTATTTAGAGAAGTCCCCTTCATCACTGACGGTGAGGTGAAAAATGATTTTTTAAGTCAGAAGTTTTTTTTTTTTCACCTATTTTCCGTCTGGCGTGTTGCCGGAGGGAGTGGAGGTTGGGAAGAGAGAGCCTTTGCTTTGCTGTCCTTTCCTTCTACTTCTTCTCAGGGGGCTGCTTCTTTTTTGGTTTTAACATCAAGGCTAAACCACCTCGCTTGGACCTTGGGTCTGTGTATCAATGTAACTCTCTCTCTCTTTTGGGGCCTCGGAAAATGGAAGATGCAAATAAGATATATTAATGAAATGACGAAAAAGAAAAACAGGTAATATAAGTCGTAAACAAATTTCATGAACGTTATAGTTTTTGAAGACTTTTTCTCCCAAGGGTCGTCCGAGCCCCTCTGTTTGGGACGGCCGTAAGGTACCATGATAAGCCAACTCTTCCTCAGGGCCCACGTCACATCCCGGCGGCCCTCATCAACATATATATTGGTTGAGGCTCACAGCGTGCTACTGGCGTACCTGTCATCCTCAAGAATTTAGACGTAATGGATGACAAACACAACGACGATTGTTTAGAGAATAATTTTGGCTACCAAGACTTCACATTCAGGTAGCAGCCATGTTCATGTACACATCTACTTGATTCCATCCCCACTATTACCCACTACCATTACCCAGTCTCCACTATCCTTTACGTAATCCCTTTCTAACTGTTGCATTATCAGATTAGCAGCAGATGCGAAAACACCTCGAGTGCAAAAAAAGGTGTGTTTGAATACAGGCGAAGTCCATTAGGTGGTCTTGCCCTGTCTACTGAGCCAGCAACAGCCTGGCGTTACCTTCTGAACCAAACCACGCGGGGCCTCTCCACCATTCTGAGGCTTGACCATCAATCACAACTCTTTGTTTACGAAGAATCACCCAATTTCCTGTACAACGAAATACAGCACAATCAGTACCATGTGACTTGATTTATACAGTAGGTTTCACAGAGCAATGAATTCCCAGAGTTATTTCAAAAACAAAACAAATTTCATTGCACCAGGCAGGAGTTAGGATCTATCAAGAAGGAGCTGAAAAAAAAATTGTTTTACTGATAGAGTTTCCAAAACTACCTTTTGTACTATTCTTGCCTAATGCAGAGGTGCCAGAATAGGAGTGTCCCTATACTCAGGGATACAAGGTCGGTTCAGCCGTGTACCACAACACTCACTAACTGTTATGACTACGTCAGGTCATGGCCTGTGTGTCGGATTTCCCCGCCTCTCCCAACTATAAGCTACGCCAACAGCTGTAGAGGCGCAGAACTCCACATCACTTGAAGTGTCTATTGATCTTGCTTTATGCAAGCGCAGTCTATTACCCGCGCCTTGTGTGAAGCTGTACGCCTCTCGACATTCCCTTTCAGGCTCGCGAGGCACCTTAATAGGAAGCCAACTTTCTCGGGTAATATCACAAACTCTGCCGGTAAGTGCGGGGTACATTCACACGAACGACTACCACGGCAGAAGCCTCGGCTAGTAAATACCAGCTCTTGACTATCCTCGACGCGACGCTGCTTCATTTGACAGCATCTGCATGCAAATTTTTCCCCCGGACAGATCCTGTCCTCGCCTCCAGCCATCCCCTCAAGATACTGGGAATATTCACAGACACAAGTGTATCTCACTGCAGATTATTCCTCACTGACCATCGTCTTCCGACACCGGCCCGAGTGCGTTGAAATGAGAACGGGATGTGGATACCGTAATGTCTGAAAGTTCTTGGACTTAATGGCCCTCAACTACCGGATGATTGTTAAGCCAGAATTCGTGTCGTACATGTCAACCAAGCGCCACGATATACACCTTGGCGATACACCTTCTTTAGTTAAATTCTTGTTGCTCGATTCAGCGCCTCTAAGCAAAAGGTACATCAAACTAAACACAGGTAGCCAAAAGGAACCAACTTCCTCATTTATGGTTATTTAGGCAAATGATTAACCATAATACCTCTATGGTGTTTACATGACTCACTATGGCTAGCCAAGTCATGTGGTTTTAAAGGATCTAAAAGTAACATCCAGAAAATCCTCTGCGTAAAATTCCCGTTCTGTATGATACTCGTAAAACCTTTAGCTAGTGTTTGGAAATCCCGCCTCGACACTTGGGAGGTGAGTGACGTGACAAGGCCACAACAGCTCTCAGAAGGAGCCAATATATATATATATATATAGATATAGATATATATATATATATATATATATATATATATATAATCAGCGGGATAGCAGAAAAGTTTTCACAGCGAGTACAGTAATTTCCTGGTTTTGTCCAGCCGTCCTTCCTGGGTACTGTAACACTGGACGTGTCTCCGGAAATGATAGCTAAAAACATGTGAAACACAATCCCTGCGTGAAATCGTAACGTTGACATCGTTTTCCATGATGCCTCTTTTTCAGAGGATCGAGTGGATTAGCCATTATCCGCACAAGATAATCCGTCGTCTGTGAATTGTTCAGCGTTGGCTAGCTTGTTGGGTCGGTCATCGCTGGGTGGTTAGCTGGGTTGTCCACTGCTGGCTGGTTGGTTGCTTGGATTGTGCAGCACTGGTTGGTTGGCCTGGATGTCCATTACTGGCTGGGTGCGTGGGCTGGCCAGTGCTGAGTAGCTGGTTGGGGTGAATTACCAAATCGTGAATCCATAGATAATCCGTGTGAGTCTGGCATAGTGTACTTGCTGAGCTGATCTTCAACCATGTATCTCACACTCTGAGAGATAATGTTTATCTTCGATAACAAAAGACCCATGAATGTCATGGACACATGGGCTAAAGGGGAGATAGTGGGAAGGAAGAATTGGCATTCAATTACTTTAACAAGTGTTAAAGTTAACTATGTTTAAAATGACTGCTGCAAGTGTACTTATGGGGATGCACAAATATGAGCTGGCAAAATCCGTGTGAAAATCACATTGTTTTTAAGGAACTTTTCATCCGTCATAGATGAGCAATGAATCCCATTTAAATGCAGTGCCCATCACATTATTTTGTTTGAGGTCCTGTTTATCACAGGAAAATGCTTTTGTATTCCCAAGTGACGGGTGAAGGTGGGAGGCTAAATCAGAGTAATTAATCAATCGGTGATGACACTGAAATTTTGCAGGTTTTTGTTGAGATATTTATGTTGTTTAAAGTAGATGCGTTCCTCACCCGACTGTTTACTTCTCCCGTAGTCCTTATTTAGTTAGTTAGTTAGAGGTGAGGTGTGCAAAGGAAGAGTAACTAACAGACCTTAAGAGTGAGACGAGTGGCAAAAGGTGCTGAGCGGATTAATAGTCAGTGAATATTTAGGCTGAGGTGATTCCTGACACCCGAAAAACCACAGCCACAACCAGAGAGACGGTGGTGGAGCTTGGCACCTGCTGTGCTACAGTCAGCGGATAGGGTTCAGCCGACCGTCTCACTCGTTGCCATGTCTGGCAGGAAGCTGCTGCACCTCGGGGTAAAGCCATACAAAAAAGAAATGACTGTAGAAAAAGAAAAAGCTTTGCACGCCACGAGAAACCAAGTAAACAAGACCAGTCAGAAGTTCTGAAGCGAGAAATGCGAGACACAGGTCGGCCCTATTGTACTGTATAGATTTTTTTCTTTACTTTTTCCGTGTTTTTTTAACAACGCTACAGCGTACGTATCTACGAGGGCTTAAAAGAAAATGTATTTGACGGTATCAAAAAATACTGAAGGGTAAACGTAGAGAACGTGAAGACAGATCACATATCTAGCACGTTTTGCACTGTACTCGTCCTTCTCACTTGCAGCATCCCTCTGCTGTGCTTCCCTCACGAGGTCCTACCAGCCTCCCGTGGATTCTTTCAGGGCAAAGCAGCCTCAGTTCGTAGTCAGCGTTGCATTAAGACTCTTAACAGCTCCAAGAAAATTACGTATGAAAGTGACTGATGCATTCATGAAGATCAAAGGAGAGGAAGGTTTTAGAATGCAGTGACTGCACACCATGAGAAGAAAATTCAATGATATATTTTCTTTTCCTTTCCTTTACAGTGTGAATGGTATCAGCAGATACACACATCCAGGTAAACTAGTAACACTACCGAGACCTAAGTGTAAACAATCTGATGAGAAAACTGTGATGGTGTACATTCGGGATTGTGTTTTATCTTTTTTTTCATTTTTTTTTTCTCTCTCTCACTAGTGATGGTGATGGTGTTCCTGAGAAGTTAGCGTACGTGGTGCAGTGTTGGCAGTCTGCATATTTTCTAAGATCGTGTTCCCAAGATCTATTTACATTCCAAAGCCTTCCGACACACGTAAAGCTGAATCATGCAGGAGAGGAGGCCTTTAGTGAAGGCCAGAAGAAAAAAAAAATGAATGAATAGCTCTTCCCTGAGGAGAATGGTCATGGTTATGATGCTAGGAAGTGGGAGGCATTAAATTGCTAGCTTAATCCTTTAACATCCTGTGTGTGTGTGTGTGTGTGTGTGTGTGTGTGTGTGTGTGTGCGTGTATATATATATATATATATATA
>JAYMFT010123629.1:0-13197 GCA_038088735.1 Panulirus argus | reverse complement strand
CCCCGCCCCACGGGAAAATAGCATTGCCAACCCCCGCGCCGGCGAGGTAGCGCCAGGAGACAGATGAAATGGCCACAATCGCTCACACTCAGTCTCTAGCTGTCATGTGTAATGCACTGAGACCACAGCTCCCTCTCCATGTCCAGGCCCCACAGACCCCTCCGTGGTTCACCCCAGACGCTTCACATGCCCTGGTTCAGCCCATTGACAGCATGTCGACCTCGGTATACCACATCGTTCCATTTCACTCCACTCCGGGCATACCCCTCACCCTCCTGCATGTTCAGGCCCCGACTGCTCAAAATCCCCCTCACTCCACCCTTCCACCTCCAATTCAGTCTCCCACGTCTCCCCGTTCCCTCCACCTCTGAAACATATATCCTCCCTGTCAACCCCTCCCCACCCACACGTTCCACATGTCCAAACCACTTCAACACACCCTCATCTGCTCTCTCAACCACACTCTCCCTACTACCACACATCTCTCTCACCCTTACATTACTCACTCTATCAAACCATCTCACACCACATATTTTCCTCAAACATTTCACCTCCAATACATCCACCCTCCTCCATACAACTCCATCTATAGCCCACACCTTGCAACCATATAATATTGTTGGAACCTCTATTCCTTCAAACATAGCCACTTCTGCTCTCCAAGACAATGCTCTCCCCCCCCCCTCCCCACACATCCCTCATTGCTCCCAGAACCCTTGCCCCCTCCCCCACCCCACGACTCACCTCCGCTTCCATGGTTCCACTTGCTGCCAAATCCACTCCCAAATATCTAAAACACTTCACCTCCTCCAGCTCCCCCCCATTCAAAGTCACTCCCAAACTAACTCCTCCCTCAACCCCGCTGAACCCAATAACCCTGCTCTCACTCACACCCACTCCCAACCCTCCCCCCTCACACACTCCTCTAAACCCAGCCACCAACTTTTGCAGCCTCTCACTCGAATCAGCCACCAGCGCTGTACCATCCGTGAACAACAACTGACTCACCTCCCAGGCCCTCTCATCCCCAACAGACTGCACACTCGCCCCTCTCTCCAACACTCCCTCGCTGTAGATAGCAAAGTATATTTTAGAGTAGGAATTTAAGCAATAGGAGACAGATTTATTGATATTCACTTAAATGTAAATCTAGAACATCCTTAGCGTATCATGTGTGTGAATACTAATGACACAAGTGACAATGACAGGTTATACACCTAGAGGCTGAATTAACAAGTGCTCAGAAGAAAGCAGGTCTTCCCATTCAGGTTCCTTCCGACACCAGCACTCAACCAGCATACTGGAACCTGCAGCAGAATACCCAGTCTGCCCTTGCTAAGGTAAGGACACAGTCAAGGCAAGACTATATAGTGTAAGGCCTTTTTATGCACAGTAGATTCAAGTTTATGTTCCGTAGATAACCATTTCTTTTAAGATGAAATACGTACAGTACATAACAGTGAGCTGAGTTGGATACAGCACAGCATGAACTATCCCATGAACGTAGTTGAGTAGTTTTACGATTTACGTTATACATCTGCTTGTGAGGGTTATCTAAGACTGAAGCCATGGGGAGAACACAAACAGGCTAGTAAATCCTTGATCATGGCAAGGTAGAGAAAGTGATGAGTAGTCTGTGCTCACAAAAGGAACTTCTCTAGTCTTGGACAGAATGAGGCTCTAGACTTGCTTCTCCTTACATGAATCATTCTGTTCAGAATCCACACTAACAAACCATTGCCGTTTCAAATCTTTGCTTGTAAATGTAAAAAACTGCATGAGTTTTGTGATTCTTTTGCACAATAAGAATTAATATCCAGTAATGCTTGTTGGTGTACTTACCTCATTTTTCTCTGAGGCTTGCCTTTTTTTATGAGAAGCTGCAATATAAAGCCAGCAGGGCTTTATTCTCACCTTATTCTACAAACACTGTGCTAGACTTGCCCTCTGCTAGTGTCCTGTTAAAGATGAGGCACAAAAGGCTAAGAAGTGGCACTGTTTATGGAGACTTTTTTGCCATGTCCACCCACTTGAGGGAATTCCAGTTGGAAACAGGCATTAGAGGTATAGATAGATAGATAAACTACTATGGATGATTCACCAGTTCAGTTTGCATAGCTGCATGGTGATCTGAAAAGTTCATTTGCTTGATTAGCTTCTGTGAGCAGGTTTGCCATCTGAGACAATCTCTGAATTTTCAAAAAATCAAGTAGGTTGTAATTTTCTGAGTATTTATACATGTTTACAGTAGGCAAGTCATTTGATCAGTTTTGTCAGTTAGGTATGTATGCCATGGCCTCATTTGCAGTCTATTGTTCAATCCAGAAGGCCTTAATGAGAAAGAAAATATTCGATGCTAAGCACCAAATTTTATTCCTCAGTCTAATTATTTTCACTTTCATCCTTAGTAAAGTTTACTCCAATGAATTTGAACTTATTCACAATTAGATGATTCAAATGCTAAATGATCTTACACAGTGATCTCCTGTTCCCTTCAAACACTGCCATCTTACCTTGTTTTTTCTGCTAATTTAATATATCATGCTACAAAGTTTGCATCTAAGTACCTACACCAATTTTTTATGGTATTACATTATGCAGAATGCTTATTGAACCTCACTAAGTTTGGTATTGGAAGTTGCATCTTCTCAGTGAAAGACTCAATAGAAGTAGATGTGGAGCTCCAAATATTTTTCACACATAGGATGTTTCCTTGACTGTGCACAGGCATCTATCTTACTTTTATGAAAAGGTCTGTTGAACACTATCCTAACTCTTTCATGGCTTTAGTTTTGGATAATTAGGTGCCATAGGCAGAATAATGAATTGTCACTTTTTTCCTACTTGTATATCTGAGCTGCTCAGGAATTTGTGCCAACCAATTATGGTATTTTGGTGCTGGCAGTGGCATACCATCACACTAAAAGTTTGAATATATGTTATATAACTTCCTCATTCTTGCATCCATGTCATGCATCATAGCAGATTAGCTGGCTGTTTCATTTGCTTAACATGATAAAATTGTTTCAAGTAAGAAAAGGTAGATGTGTTGTGGTGCACGTACAGCCAGTTGTTATGCAGTAAGAATCGATGAAGATATTCAGTCACGAACAAGAAAGATGTTAATGAGTAATTCAGTGTGTGCTGTTGCTAACTCACTCGGGGAATATAATTAATTTTAGCAGTAGAGCACCTACCACGAGTGATTAATTAAGGACTAGTAATGTAGATATATAAATGTAAGCAAAGGAACAGGATAGTGCAAATTCACTGTTTGAATTAAGTCTGCCTAATGTAAAGTACACAAAATTTGGATTTCCTGTAGTACACCTGTATATAATATGATCAACTTTCAAGTTTTGAATTAGGCTGAACATTTGGAATCCCTTCGGAAAATTTAGAAGGTAAATTATGTTGAGATGGTGTCATAATAGATAATTTTGTTCATGGTACTATGAGTACAGTTGACATTTTGTATATTCGTTTGGTACAAATCTGATGTGGTAGTACCCCTCTGTAAATCTGTAGTCCTTAATTTGCGTAGCTATTAATTCTCTCTATATTTCAATAAGGGCTAAGCCTTGATGTGGACTTTTGTCCATGACTAGAGCCTTCAACGTGAAAAAGAAAAAAGGGTTTTCCAAGCTTTGGTTATGATTATGATCTTCAACATTGCTGTTCTTGATTGAGTTGAAGCATAGAATGACATTATGTTACTGGTAATTTATAAGATTACCATGCTCAAGAATTTAATTTGCTAATAGTAAATAGATATCTGTTGTATGTGTGACTCTGGTGATATAGATTTAAGATTCATTAAAAAAAGAAGGCATTAGTTAACTGTTCAGTACACTTTGGTATCCATATCTGGATTTCAGTGAATTTGTAAGTAAACTAGTGAATGAAAAAGAAGAAACACTGATCATAGTGTATGAGATGTTTATTAAATCACATGGAAAAGCATGGCTTAGGTCCCTTAAGAGGTCATAGGTCAGTTGGGGGATGGACCACTTAAATAAAAGGACCTGTACGTTTCTAAATTCTGGGGAATCTTTAACAAGGACTTAAAAGTTGATCATACTTATCAGGGGTACTGCACCTGCATTTTCACCTTGTATGGAACAGGTGTGGGTATGCACCAGAATGCATCTTCAACTTGGCTTCATTACAAACCAAGTAATGATTTTTGTGCCATAAGTTTTACGGTATCATTGTTTTGCTTGGATTTGTTTTTACTTTTTGAAGAACTCAGACTTTAATTTTTATAATGACTTTTAATGAATGGCTAATAAAGACTTTATCCAAATTGCAATGGGAAGATATTTTCTTTCCATTCAATCTGCAAACAAATTTAGTATAGTTGTGCTCATTTATAGCACATGAAGATAATTTAAGAATACTTTCCTACGCTCCATTTTGCTTGAAATATTTTTTAAGATAGTGCATTATTTCCATATATAGTTTTCAGTTAGCACAACTATTTCCATACGTATACTTTATAGAAGTAATGTTAAAGGTGTAGTGTACGGCTTTGTTAATGCATCCAAGTTGGAGAGTTGTTACAGTAATTTTCTTCAACTCTTTGTGCACACAATTGTATATTTTCCGAACATGAATTATGGATAAGTAGGTCTCCACACTCAGTAGCTGTTGTGCATGGAGTACACAGACTTCTATGTAGACTATTTATGATTGATGTATTTCTTTCTCTTCATACAGAGTGATTTGGTACTCTAGTGCAATTAGCTTTAAGGATCCAAGCATATGCCAAAGCATATTCAGCAGTTCTACTCCTGTCAGGCTTCTGTATCATTAAAGAGTACTCTTCTAAAGAAACTATCAGCCTGTATCTTTAACTGTTCTTAGATATTTTGCACATTTCTGTATATTTTAGTACAAGTAGTAACAGTTATAGTTGAATGATAGAATTATGCAGTTTACAGTAGCACTATACTTGCCTTGTATTCCGTCAGCATGCTATTGCATCTTCTAACCTGAACATGGTTACTTTCCACCATTACCTTGACCATTTCCATCATGGTTTATAGAGATGATATAAATTGTTTTTCAAAGATACTAGATTTTTCTGGAACAGCTTTACCAATATTCCTTGTTATACAGGCCTGAGATGTCAATGAACTCAGTTAGAAGTCGCTTTCATCAAGGCTTTATTAATGTACTGGATAGAAAAGAGTACAGCAGTGTTAAGAACTTTCTTAACCCAATGTAGCCCACTTCACCCTGCTCCTAATTGGAGTGCAGCCTCAAAACTGCAGATAATAGTAGTAGTATGGGCCGGATTTAAAACTTTTTCTATTAAATTTGCCTTATGCTATTAATGTTGATGTTCATATGATGATTATTTTACCAGCAAAATCAAGTATCAGATGACTCTGATTCTTAATGTAGTCTTTAATTGTCAAGGTGGTGGTGTATTACCATGATTTCTTTTTAATCTTAAAAACAATTCTGACGTCACTACCTTGGAAGAGCGAGTAGTGTTCCCAAACCCTTTTTTTTGTGTTTATGGTAGTTTTTCTGTACCTAACATGAGCTTTAGAGATGCAAGCCATTGTGACTTGTTGGAATATGAAACTGGACAAAGATTTTGCTGAATAAACTACAGAAACAGGTAGCCAACTGCTGAAAATTTCCCTTCATGTACAGACTAAATGAAACCAACAACACAATGAGATGCTTTGAGGTCATATAACCCTTTAGAAGGGTTGCTGCCACGCTCAAGTTGACCCACTTTTGACTTTTTTAAGCCACAAGACATTGATCTTAAAAAACTTTTTCTTAGTAATTCAAGATGAAAAATGTATTGTTGTATCTTGTAAGGCCATTAAGCAGAACTAACATTTGCTGTTTATTTCAAGCAATTATTGTTGTAATTCTAACTCTCATTGCTGTACAGTACTGGCAAAGTTTGAAACACATGAAAATAAAAGAACTGGCCTAAATTTAGTGATGAGATCAAAATGATGTCTTGTTTAAGAATAGCTAATGAAGCATTGGTAGTCTTCATCAAGTTTGCAATTGTTAGTAGATTATATTATCAATATGTTAATATTGTGCGATGCTTAAGTATTGCTGAGGAAGATCAACTAACCACTATCTTACAGCTTTGGTGCTTTGTAAGCGGCCAGGTTGGCGGACTTTCATAGATAAGTTGAATTTTCATTGAGATGACATGTGTAGTCCCAGAGGCCAAGCTGAGCCAAAGAACTTGAGAGTTGACTTTGATATCATTTGCTAAAGCAATGAGTATGGATGGATTAAGTATGATTAGAATTTTCATATATCTTTATCTCTCGTTAATGGGCTGATTCGTAGTATGCAAAGTGATCAGAGGTAACCATGGAATGGTCTGTGGGGCTTGGCTTGAGACAGGATCTCTGGTTTCAGTGCATGATTTGTATGACAGCTAGAGAGTGGATGTTGGTGAGAGGTTGTTCTTTTGTTTTTGGTGCTACCTCGCTATGTTGGAAAAGGCAGACAAGTTTGGAAAAAAAAAAAAAAAAAAAAATCGCCGGTTTTTACTTTCTTCTTGAAAATGAGGTCTTCTCAGAGACTTCTGGAGTCAAGTTACTGTTGTGTAAATGAGAAAAATGTGAAACTGCTGTTATGAAATGATTAAAGATAGCAATGTTAGATTGAGGAAAAAATGAAGATTTTATAAGGTGGATTGGTTTTAACAATTTATCACTCTTTAGTTAGCTGCACTTCTGATGTTGAATTGAATAGTTCTAGTTCTCATTTATTTTTTCAGGTTGTTTATAGAATGTGTTCACTCATGCCACTTGACTCTAGGAAATCCATCAGAGCATCAGTAGGCTTCTCTACCTCTTACAGATACATTTTTGAGTAGTTTCCTGATTGAAAAATTTTGGCAGCAGTTTATCTAATGAAAGAAAGATTATTTTGATTTCGTAGTTTCTTCTAAGTATTGGTAGTGTAGCTGCCAAACTTAGTCCTACAAATTCTTTCCATTTGTCGTTATTCTTAAGTAGAACAGGAACTGCGCTGATGACAGAAGATTTTGTATGACTATCCTTTATTTCTGTTTGTGGTAGTATAATGTTATTAACATGTTACCAAGCTTATCATTTTATTGGTTGTGGGTGGTGTAAGCAATTCTCTGCTGTGATGCAGCTGTTCATGGTTATTTCCAACATGTCACACAATGCATGTATCTCTTTGGCTTATATGTGTCTGTGTATAGAAAAGTCTTGAATCAGACTTCATCTTTTTAGCTCCCCATCCTAGAGTTTGTATTGCCCATAGGTTCGTAACTTTTGCATTAGTATCATTTTTATACTAAAATTTAGCAGTCTGGTAGATTACGGTTACTAAAGTTCTATATGATGTCATGCCAAAATTTTTTGTATTTCTTTTGTCCTAAATTTTTATGTAAGATAGATCTTACTCATAATTCTAATTCTGTTTGGAAAGAAATTGGAAATTTTATGAGTAATGTCACATTCATTGCTTTATATAAACATTCCATGCTTTGTCTATACATTTTTAATCTGTGATCATTTGATATGGTACGTAAGGTATTTACTTGTTGAATTAACCCAAATACAGTGATGTATATTTTGAACGTAAAAGGTCTAAGATATATATATATTTTGCAGTAAATCTTCTAATGTAGAAAGTGTAGGACTTGATATGATAACATTCTTTCATAAAACATATGATGACCCTAATGTGTAATGTTCTTCCCCATATTATCCTGTACGGATTTGATATTTTACAGCTCTTTCATTTTATCAGTATCCTAGTTCACCGGTAGGATGACGTTTGTCCAGAAAATCTTGTTGCTGCTCCTGGGTAGTGACTGTCAAGGTTCATGCTCGAGTCTTATAAAAATCACTTGTTCAGGATAGAAATATACAGAAATGGATGTGCTTTCTTGGACAGTAAGAGAATATTCTGTATGCTTTAACGATATCCATTACAGTGTTAGGTTTGACAATAAACTATTTTTTTAAAAGATTCAGCTATCTCCTTTGCTATACTGTAATCTGTTAAATGATTTTCTTTCATAATTATTTTGAATTTTTATACTCAACTAATGGTAAGGGCATCATGTCAAGGCTCCCTAGGCATTTTTGGGATGTGTATATCCACTCTGAGTTGTTGAAAACCCATTAAAAAGTCCACTTGTACAATACAGTGTAATAGACAACTAATGTGAACCTGTATGTTTCTGTTTGTAGTTAGCTGTAACTTACTAGAGGTGCTGCGCAGCTGTGCTTCATGTATTAGCATAAATACCAACCCACTGCTATTAGGCTAGTAGCTTCCTGCTTTAATCAGATGAATTTACTTTTTAGTTTTGTTAAATGTTAAAATGCAAAATTATTCTAGTAATGATAGCAACAAGTTTTATGAAGTATTGCTTTACAACAATATATGTCCCCCATCAATGCATTGTACTCATATCTATTGTTTTTCCGTTTGTGGTCCTGAGCTGCTACACAGTATTAGTACATGCCGTTCTTTAAAGTATCAAGTTTTAGGTAATATATGGGCAAAATGTATATTGAATGATTTTTGAATTGGCTTAAAACTGGCTACAGGGGATACCATTTTCATCTAAGTATGGGCAGAAGTTTAGTTCTGACCACGATGGTGGATGATATTGGATGGAATGGTAAAAAATGAACCTCTTATGTGTTAAAAATATCAATATTGACTACAAAAGTTAAACTAGTTACATATTCATTAGGAGGAGGAATCCTTTTGCAGTTCATAATGACTTTGTATATATATGTATCAAACTTGTGATAAGAATAAAAAACACAACCTCTCCTGGGATAGTGGGTAACTATGCAGCAAAAATTATAAACAAACTTAAAAAATTTTCAGGAAGGGAGAACCATATTAAGACTGGCATTCCAATGACACACCCAAAAAAAACGTTTGCATTACGAATGCTCAGTGTGTCATCCAAAAAATCCAAAAAAAGAATGTTTGCTCACTTTCGGATGATGTTATATGCATCATCCATTTAAAAATTTTCAAGAAACCCATTTTTGTGCCATTTTGACTGATGTATTAGATATGAAAATAAATAATATGAAACTAGAAATAGTCAAGAAATTGAAACTATTCATAGCTAGCTGTTGTGATGCAATACAGACTCACTGTATCTTATGTAATATATTTGATTACATTAAAATGCCTGATGATTGTGCCAATGGTGGGCAGAATAATTTTTATTCACTGTTTAAGGGAAATGATTTACAAGCATAGATGTTTGAAATTAAACAATATATGAACAGAAATTGCACATATATGTTATTATCAGTTTAGATGATATTGTAGAGTAGTCATATATGTATGAATAAATACATGTAAGGAAAAAAGATGAAAGACTTAAGACAGTCACAAATTATATATGTTCACAGACATTGACAGATCAGTCTTTTTTAGTTGCTGCAACCTGGGTTGAAGGATTTTGATTACTGGGCCCTTTCCACTTCTCCCAAAGTGTTAAAAGGGATGCAAAAAAAAAAAAAAAGAAATAACTTCCACCATTCCCCAAATGAATCTCAAAATTTAGTCCTTTGAAGAGAAACCCCATCAGTTTTTTGAGATATAAAATAAAATGTTTCAATGTGGAACTTGTGCATATTTTACCATAGACTTGTGCTGTATGTGGAGGAATTCCATGTACTCATTTTTGTAAACTGGCTGTTCATGGACAGATGGAGGAATGGAAGTCATTCCAAAGTCCTTTCCTTGGGGACTGGTAGGGGACTTTTATTAAAAAAGCAGGAAGATGTTTGAGGATGTACATAAAGTATTGTTACTGTATTTAGAGACAACCACCCTTAAAGTCCAACAATCTTGTAAATGTGTACTGTCCAAGGTTGCATATTTGTTTACCTATGCCGATCCTGCTGCTATTTTTTTATGCCCACTTTCCTCACGCACTGCTCATATGCTCGCATCCCCCTCCTTGCCTGTTTAGCAGCCTCCCCGCAAGCCCAGCCTCTGCACGCTCGACCCAGAGATATCGGATACCGAAACTTCTGACACCGGCACATCAGAGGGCGAGAAAGCTAACACCGTAGAGCGTAAGGTAGGTCACAAATGGGACGTTTGGAATTGATGGACCTATTTGTAAGAAATTAATATGTTGTTTTTGGTTGCAAGACCAGGTTCTGATTTAAATTGCTTTGATATGATAAATGGTATGTTCGTTTGGTATTATTATTTTTATATACTTCTCATTATTTTCCTTGTTTATTGGTATAGGGAGGCATGTATTTTCTTAATGTGTTGTTAGTATGTAAACATCAAGTATTTCAGTTACTAGTAATGCAGAATTTAAAAATTATTGTACAACTGGCATGTAGTCCTCTGAGTTAGCCTTGGGGGCCGCAAGGGAATGCATTTTCATTAATTTGGCAGTATAGATATAGAATCGGATTGAAGTCATATTATCAATGATAATGCAACATACATATATAGTCAAAGGAAGATACATAGGTAATAAAAGCTGCTTTGATTCAGGGGAGAGGTAGGGATACCAGGCTAGTCTGCATCACCCCTGAATTATCTAATTTTGCAGTTGTTTTAACTGGAGATGGAAAAGGAGAAATTTTCCAAGACCTTTTAAAAAGTCATCTGGTGTTAGTGATGTGGCATGCCTCTCTCTTTATCAATCTCCTTGTAGTTTTGTAAAGCATCTCTAAGTATGCTAGAGAACACCAGAGTGTGTTCACAGTTGGGATCCATGTTATTGATGAGGGCCACAACTTTGTCAAAGTGGTTAAACACATCTGCTAACCCACTGAATGTAAAGTGGGTGTGGTTGGGGATGTTTTTGCTCAGTCCATGTGAGTTTTTTCTGCCTCCACCTGCATACATCCCTCAATAGTATGATCCTGAAAATGACATTAGTCACTTGGCAGCATCTTTAGCTCCTTCAAAGCCAACATTGTTGGCACGAATTGCAGATGTGTGCCGGATTTGGGGCATTATTTGTGTGTGACTGCCCAAAACTAAGAAACCACGTACATACTCAGGCTACAGCTTACCCCAGATACCAAGGATTATACTTGTGACTTCCTTCCGCAGCATGGTGTTGTTGTGGACACCATTCATGATGTTAGAATTCTTTTAACCACTCCCTGATTGAAGGCTTACCCTCATCATCTGTACCTTTGAGGGGTTGGCAGAATGTCCTCCTGAATGTGGTGAGCATACCCTGATCCATGGGTAGATGTAAGGAAGTTGTGTTTCGAAGGATGATCTTAACCCTAACATTTGGATATATCGTAATTATGAACCCAGGTTATTCTGGTGCACTGTCAAGAATAAGTAGTGCTTTAATGGCTAAATTTTTATTAGCACAGTAAGTAGCACTTATAAACCCTCACCACATTCATTGTAGACTTTTGTTGGTGGCTGGAGACACCAACATCAGGAAAAAACAAATTGAATAAATCGCTCATAAAGAATACTCTGGGTCGTTCAAGCCTTTTGGTTAGAATGCCAGATCACAGGCAATGTTCATTTTACACTGCTGAAGGCCATGAGTTTGAGTCTCACTCATACTAATCTCAGTAGGTGCACCCCTAGTTTCCTGAGGTGGTCCAAGTGATTAGGGAATCAAAGGCAGTCTAATGCAATTTGACTCTTATTACTCTGTTCGTATTGGTCAGTTCTTTAGCATTGGCTACAAAACTGGCATGCTCTAACCACACCAGCCCTTTATGAAGAATAAGTATAGGAAATACAGAAAAAAATATTGGGACTTTGTAAGTTAGGAGATTCATTTAAGAATCTGACAAATGTTAGGAAGAAAATATTGAGTATTTTTAGTAGTATGCTTATAGTACCTAAAGAAAGCAGTACTTGCTCCATCACTTTGCATGAGATTTCAGGGATTAGTGAATGAAGTCATGATATTCATATCTCTGATTGTGGTTTCTGTGTCCAAGTACAAGTGAGAAGCCACAGTGTAGTACGTCCTCATGAAGTACCATATTTAAAATCTTGCTCTGCTTGAAGAATAAAAGAAATTGAAAACAGTATGGATGTATATGAGAAATTGTGAGTGACAGTAATATATGAATGAATAGGGGTCACAATTATTAGAGAAATTGATATTTAGATTGTATATCTAACTTCTCAGTTACCCTGCTTCTTTCTCAGGCAACTGCAAGGAAAAAATCAGCAGTTCATATACCCGTTAATCAAGATACTTCGAGATTTCAGCTAAGGAAATATTTTCTGTTGTTTTGGTTATGTGTTGCAATTGTACCCATGCAGTATGTTTGTATTGAATGAAAGTACTCATAAGCTCTTCATTTAATCATAATGATTTCCTATATTTTTGCCTTATCAGAAGTTAGAAAGAGAATTTGAAAATTTCATAAGGAGTAGTCCTATTATTTTATCATTTTTGAACTCTGCAAAATTCTGCATAAGCTCATGCTTATATAAATTATGGTTGTCAGCATGAATTGGAATGATTTGCCTGTTGTTGCTGAGATTGACTTATATTTTAGAAGTGTTCAGTGTAAATCTGAAGGTGATGAGTTACTTTCCTTTTTCAAAATTATGAACTGTATCAGAAAACTGCACATCGATGAAGACTTTGTACGCATAGTTTATTTAGAATTCGTATAAGTTGGCTGTCATTTCAGAGGTTCTGAAGATATAACTTAAATATTTGTTTTTGTTTAAGAAAGAAATTATTATACGATTATTGGAATTTCTCACAACATGTAATGTTAAAATGTGTTGCACAGCAATACGTGCATTGCTAGTAATTTTTTCTACAGATACCTGTAAAGGAGGAATTGGATGAGGCTGTGCCACCACATGAACTGCTAGATGTTTCGGCAAGTCGAGCTAAGGGTGAGCTAGCATCTCGTGGTGGCCTTGCGAACCGACACCTGCCCTCCCTCAAAAAGACGACCAGTATGAGCAGTGCCAGTAGCCAGGTTAGGCCAAACAAATATTTGAGCTATGAGATAGAATCACATGATTGCCTTTTACTGGGATGATGATCAGGGAAAAAATAGCCTCACAAAAGACCACAAAGCCTTCAAAGTATATATATATTTATCTTTTTTTTTTTTCATACATATTTGCTGTTTCCCGCATTAGCGAGGTAGCGTTAAGAACAGAGGATTGAGCCTTAGAGGAAAAATCCTCACTTGGCCCCCT
>JAYMFT010123618.1:0-13198 GCA_038088735.1 Panulirus argus | reverse complement strand
AGCCGTGTGATGTGTCGTCTCAATCGACGGCTGCACGAATATGCAGGAGTTTACGAAGTGATTGATTGATTGATTGATTGATTTTCTCTCTCTCTCCCTCCCTCCTCCTTGTGCAAATTCTTGTTCTTCAGGCAGTGATAGAGGAGGAGAAGAAGAAGAAGAAGAAGAAGTAGGCGATCGTCTTCTTTTTTCTAAGTTAATCTTTTAGATCCATGCTGAAAATTGTTTTTAAGAAGCTGTTGATGATGCCTGCCTCCGTCTTTGTGGAAATTGAAAAGTTAGGAAAGAAAGAGGAGAGAGAAGAGTATGGGTAGTGGATAGGCTTCCTGCAAGAATTTTATACGACCAGGCGTTTGGAGGATGGCCTCTGACCTGACCCCATAAGAGTCAGTCAGGTCAGGGTTTACTGTAAGGAGATTTAAGTGAAGATAGAGGACGTAGTCCAGATAACCTATCGTCTTTAGGCGTGTAGTGAAGACTAAGATGCAGTGGGTATGGCCTTTTTTTGACCCGACTCCTTAAGATTGAAAGTTTAGCAGTATCGGGTGCTGGGGGAGGGGGGTTATAGTGAAGATAACCTCTGGCCTGACCCAAGAGAATACAGTAAAGTGAAGATGAGGGTATGCTGGAAGTTACAGGACTAAGCGAGAGTGAGGATGTAGTGAATATGACGCTGTAGTGAAGATGACCTTTGAACCTGACCGTTAAGCGTTAGGTCAAAGGCCAGCGGTGTTGAGGGGTCCTGTGGAGTTAGTTAGTTAGTCTTTGTGTCTCGAACCGTAACGATATAGTGAAGATGAGGGTTTCACTGAAGACTTGCTTCTTCAGCCGGCCTTGAAAACCTAGCTTAGATTTCTTTTTTTTTTATATATATTCTGGGAAGGGAGAGGGGAAGGAGGGGGGGGGGTTTGTCACGGAGAATTCCCATCTTTTTTTCTTTTCGTCGCGTTATGAGACCAAGTCAAGGGTACGCCCTTGGGGTAATGATGTCTTGTGGGCGCCCTTGTCTTGAAGGCGGTGTTTGTGGTGCATTGGTATTGGTTGTGGTAACTTCATTTTCTTGGGGGGCGTTGGGGGGGCTGTAGTAGTTCTAGGCGTTGTTTGTGGTGGTGGTGGTGGTGGGTGGTAGTGGTGGTGGTGGTGGGATGTTTGCATAATTTTTGCTGCTGTCGGCTGGCTGCTTCCGTCTCGTTGAGGAGCGAAAGGTTGGTTGGTTAGTTGGTCGATTCCTGCCTTCTCGAGAGTACAGGCTTCGGTGTGGGGGGGCCCCCAAGGTTGTAAAAGAAATGCTGTTTTTTTTTTTTTTTTAAATGCCTCCGTGACGACAGCATATGCGTGCATTACCCCCCCCGTGCGTGGATGACTTCACACACACACACACACACACACTCCGACGGCGTTATACTCTGATAAACACGATGCTTGTTCATGGACCCTTGGCCCTTCCGCGCCCCCCACTCCCCGTGTTGTGTTCTCGCGGCTTTTATGACCGGACGGAAGAGTGTTTCTCCCTTAAAGGGTTGTGGCGCAACCCTTATAACGAGCCAAGGGTTGCCTGCCTGCCTTTGCCCGCCCGCATTTGGTGAGGGAGGAGGAGGAGGAGGCGGCGCCGGCGCGCGCGAAATTATTTATGCCGCGTTGCCGCGCACTTCGTGTTATTAAAGTACACGAGACTTGTAAAAGTTTACTGAAGTGTGTGTGTGTGTGTGGGGGGGGGATGATGGGGAGGGGGGGTGAGGGGGGTGTTGTAGGAACATATTTGCAGTCAGGCATGACGGTTATTGCAGCCGGGATCATACGCTCTCACGTTGCCAAATCCAGAAAATAAATTGGAGCCTGGAAGATTTTCTTCTTTTTCAGCTCTGGCCGGAGTCTCGAGATGGTTTGACTCGGACAGAGTCCGGTAACACCCGTAAGAAACGCTGATACATACGGCCGCGTACGCGTTTTACCGTGATGCAGTTTCGTATGATATAATTCGATACGCTGGGAATAAATGATTGATTTAATTACGAAGCCAACAGTGTTCCTTCATAGACAGTAATTTAGACGCAGGACCCAGATGGCGCTAATCGCTCCTTAACGTTGTTCAGGTGGTTGAACACTGTCAAAATTTTACGTATTCTTGATATATTTCGAGAACTGTTACCGTCACGCGTAGCCCAAGAATGACCGTAACTGTTAAGTGGGCCAGTTATGGGGCTTGCCTTGTCCACCAGGCGCAGGGGTTTCTCTACCTCTGCTTCTCTCTTAACTTGCCTGCCTTTAACTCGACTCCTGGATCCTGTTCGGCGCTCAGTCGTCATCGCCCACGAGTTAAGTGATGATGATCGATTAGCCAGCTTATTGCACACTCGTTATATATATATCTTTTTTCCTTTGCACAGGTGGTCACCTCAAGGGTCAAACCAAAATGCCAGGCCGGGTTAGCTTTATATAAAGGTCGTGTGCTGGCTCTCGGTGCTCTGAGGAGGAAGGGGGGGAGGTCGTCTCGAACGTCTTGCTTTTAGAATGGGGTCGTACTATTACTACTACTATTACACACACACACACACACACACACACACACACCTTGCTTGCTCGCACGCTCGGTATATCACAATGTCATTGTAGTGATATATCGTATCATATATTATGAAGTATATTATGTCTACGACACTGAATACGTGGGTCGGTATTCTCTCTCTCTCTCTCTCTCTCTCCCTCCTTAATCATAACCAGTTTCAGTTTCATACCACAGCACAAGTGTTGTTGCAGGGCTTACAAGCAGTAACATGCACAATGGACGCTTTCAGACCTTTTTTTTTTTTCTCTTCTTTTTTTTTTGATTGCTTGGCGCCGGGGTCCCCCCCCCCCCCCCCCTTCCCTCGGAGTCGGGCATGTTGGGAAATTGAGCGTCCCTTTTAAAACTGTGAAATACTGGACGGTTATTGGGCATGACTCTCACTCGACCACCAGTGCTCTCATTTGGCTCGAGCCTTTCGTCGACCCGTTGAGAGATGGTGGTGGTTTCTTCTCTTTATTCTTTTCTCCTTCTTCTGAAAAGGTTATGGTTTCAAAACCACGCCTGGCCAGGACTGGTGTCTAGATGAGGGGTGGGTGTGTTGGGTTGGGTAGGGGGGAGGGGGGATGGGTTAGGGGTGGGGGGTTGGTTGGGGTTGGGAGGGTGGGTTGGTGAAGCTCAACACAACGCCAGTAAGGACACTGCGAATGTTCGCCGTGTCCGGCGTCACTCTCCGTCGTGTTCGCCGTCACGCTCGCGGGTCTCGCGTTTCTTGTTCGTTGTCACGCTCTCCGTTCATGTTCACCTACCGCTAACACCATCTTGTTCTCTCTCTCTCTCTCTCTCTCTCTCTTTCGTATATACGTGGTCACTGACTGTCACTTTCACTGTCACTGCCTCGGGCAGGGGTGGTGAGTAACGCTGGTGTCACGTACATCGCGGAAGAGGAGGGAGGTAAAATAGATGTCTTAACTTCCTTAAAATCCTTTAAGAAATAAGTTAAGGGTTATGGGTGCATTGAATCCAGGTCATAGCCTTTCGAGCCTCACTGCAGAGTCGACCCCGAAGAATGAAAGAATGGGAGGAGGAAATCAGTGATGCCACGGTCTCTCAACAGCAGCGCCACATCGGGGGTGAAGGAGGTGGAGACCCCGTCTCCATTTTCTGCAGGCTGACCCTCCTGGTCCTGCCGGACCCGAGGTCGAAGACCAGAGAGGACTTCCTGTAGTCGAGGACGCACCGGTACTTCCTCAGCAGGTCCTTTCCTACGACAAAGTCGCAGGTGTCGTCGTCTTCGCAGACCGCCATTTGCGTCGTGTGGATGTGGCTCTTGCGTCCCAGGTAGACCATCAGCTTCGCGGGGGCGTCCCCTCCGTCCAGTCTCAGCCTCTCGACGCACGCGGAGGAGACGTACGACCCGTCGACGCCGGTGCTGACCTTGACGCTCAGCCCAGGGTCCCCGAAGTCGTCCCGGCGATGCGCCGTGAACGCGAGGTAGAACGGCCTCTCCCTCCGGAACCTGCCGAGTCGCCGCCTCGTGTAATCGAACCGTTCCGAGTTCGAGTCGAAGGCCAGCGTCACGCGCGCGCGCGCCATCGTCGAGCACCCGATGAAGAACTCCTCAACTCTGGGACCCGGAGTCGAACTCGTCCTCCTCGAGGCCAAAGGCACCGCGTACGACCGGGTTGGAGGCTTGAGGTACGGCGTCCTTGAAGGAGCCGACGACGACGACGTGCTCGTCGGCCAGGATGTTGTCGTCCGACCCCAGCCAGCATCCGTCGACGAGGTCCAGTCGGTCGAACTCCAGCCGGCAGCCGATCGGGTGAACGTACCAGAGTCCGTCCAGGAGACAAGCTCGCGGTCGTAGACTATGATGTCTGTTGATATCTTCTTCTTCCGGTCGTTCAAGAATATGAAGACCCTCTCTATAACCCCCATGGCTCTGTAGCCCTTCAGCTCCCTGAAGGTGTGCACCTCGTTGACCGGATAGGCGCGTATCTTGTACAGAATGCCCAGTTTGTCGGCGAGCTCGACGCTCATGAACGTGCGCGAGGACCCGGAGTCGACGTACGCCCTGCAGGCGACGCCCTTGACCACCACGTCCAAGTAGCCAGAGTCCAGGTGGAGGAATCGGCGTTCGGGGAGGTCGGGGTATGAGCATTCCTCAGCCCGGGGGTTGAGGTACACCTTCAACACCCTGTTCGTCCGCCGGTTCCTAACGCCGCCCTTCTGCGTCGTGGAACGTCGGGGGTGTGATTTTTTGTCGCGCGAGTCTGTGGGAGACGGCCCGGCCCTCTCATTTGCCTTGGCCATCAGCCTCTTGCTGCGGCGAACGCCCTCCTTGGCGTCCCTGTACAAGGAGGACTGCTCCCTCCTCATCTCCCTGGCCCTCAGCCTCTTACTGCGGCGTACAGCCACTACAGGATCTTCAGACTCGACGGGAAGTATCCTACGAATTCGTTTAGGATCTGGTCTATAGCTAGTGTAGTATGACATCTCTCAGTTACCGGGTACGTTAGGTTAAGCCGTCGAGAATGATGAATAGAAAACAGATGTATATATATATATGGGTAGACTGAGGAGGGAAAAAAGAATAGTAATGTTGGTGTGGGAGGAATGAGAAAAGATAGAGGGAGAGAGATACGGAACATTGTTGATCAGGGAACGGTTCACCGTATGGGGTTGAAAGAGGTTGTTTTTGTGAAGACGGGTCGAAGGGCGTGATGGTCAGATATGAGTGAAGATAGTAGCACAATGAAACGGTTGTAGAGGGTATATATTACCATAATGAGGATAGTAGACTATGGCATCAAGAATGCTGTAGTGTAATAAAAAAAAAAAATATTGATGAGGATGGTTGAATATATCAAGAATGCAGCTGTAGTGGGATAGGTAATAATAATAATGGTTGAATATATCAAGAATGCAGCTGTAGTGGGATAGGTAATAATAATAATAGCTGTATTGATGTTAGTAGTGTTAATGATAATGATAGTAGTAATGATAATAAGAATAGTGATGATAAAACGTATTTTCTTTTTTGCTTGTTCGACGATTCCCTCGTTAGCGTGGTAGCAGGAGAAACAGATGAAGAGACGGCAGTCATGCCCTAACAATCACTCTTGGTGTTATGTGCAATGCACCGAAACCAGTCTGAGTTTATTGAGGAGGCTGTGTCAAGACGAGATGCAGGTCGAGTATGAGAAGAGGGAACGGAATTGAAGGATGTGGGTGAATGTAGTGTTGAGTTGTCGGCGTATGAGTGCATTGTATTATCTGTGGAGAGGAAATCGTTGAAGAAAGGAGAAAAAGTGTAGGGGACAGGACAGAACCTTGTGGGACACCGCTGTTGATGGAGAAAAGGGGAAGACTGATCCATCAACAATCACAGAGATAGATCGGCCAGAGAGGAAACTAGATATGAAGGAGCAAAGTGAGGGAAGGAAGCCAAGAGAGGGAGCTTGGAGATGAGACTCCGAAGCTGCACCCCGTTAATAGTCTTAGATATGTCAAGGGCAACTACATATGACTCCCCAAAATCTTTCAGGGATGATGAGCAGCCATTAGTGAGATAGGAAAGAATATCACCAGTGGATCTCGCCTTACGGAAGCCATACTGATGATCAGAGAGGACCTGTAATTTTCGAGGTGTTTAAGGATATGGAAGTTGAGTAGAGATTTAAAGACTTTGGAAATAGTAGATGTCAGAGCAACAGGGCGATAGTTAGAGGGGTCAGAACGGCCACCCCTCTTAGGGATAGGATGTATCAATGCATGCTTCCAAGGAGAAGGAAAGGTTTTGGTTTTTAAAATGAAACGGAACAGACGAGCAAGCAAAGGTGTAAGTTCAGAGGCACACTTTCAGTACATGGGGATGGATGCCATCAGGACCATAAGCCTTGCTTGTGTCCAAAGAAAGAAGCACTTTTCGGACTGTCCGAAAAGAGATTACGGGAAGAGGCATAGGATTAGTAAGAGGAGAATCATGAGGTGAAGGAATGTTAGAGTCATCCAAGGTGGAGTTAGAGGAGAAACGGGAACCAAAGAGAGTTGCTTCGTCTTCGGGAGAAACAGCTGTAGTACCGTTATTTAGGGCCTGAATATGCAGAAAATTGTGAGGCGTGCATGGGATAAAGAGAACTGGAGCAATGTGGTATACGGGGGATGACGTGCAGTAAGTGGGCTGAACCAGGGCATATTAAACGGTCAGGGCAAACCACAGAAAGGTCTATGGGCTTTGGGCATGGTCTCACACTACGGTTATACGTGTCATACTCATTGATGGTGAATGTGATAGTTATGAGAAATAGACCGTCACAACCAGACTACTAGATCATCACTATCACGTGCCTCCACACACTGCCACACACTCCTATACATCCTCACTATCCATGTTGTCGAGCAGTAAACCCCCCTCACTTTTTTTTTTTTTCTGCCACACCCTTCATCATCTCCATCACTTTCCATCGAGTCTGCCACCACTCCCTCACTATCTCTCTCATGTCACTGCGTCATAATCTTTAATGGTAATCTGAGAATTCCGTCATACTCACTCCTTATCCTCATTACGACACCGTATCGTCGTCATCATTCCAATACTCTGTCGTCAGCCTCTCCGGCAGTGGCGAGGGGAGTCCATTATGAGGTTTCCATCCATGCCACCAACTCATTGCTATGCTTATTACCGAGGGAGGCGCTACACGACTCATCTTCACTACTCCGCTCAATAACCCCCAATCTTTTTCACGCCACTCGACAAACGCATCTGTGCTTAAGCCGCGAGGGACGCACCTTTGCGTCACCCACAAAGAACGCATCTCTTGAGTCACCCACGAGGAACGCATGTCCGAGTCACCCCGCGAGGAACGCATCTTCACTGCACCCGCGACAAATGCATCTTATCTTCGCCTCCGACAGTCACATCTTCACTATCATCATCGACACATGAACACACACTCGACGCAGGTGCAGGTGCTTCGTGTGTACGTCGTCAATAAACAAGTTTACTTCACTCTATGTATTTACACGATTCTTTCTTTCTATTTTTTTACCGTTTTGTGTATCCGTGGTCAGTTCTTAGTGCTAGAAAAATGTCGTCCCTTCCTGACAAGAGAGGAGCGCATCCCAAACGAAATCGTAGGGTTTTCCCTCCATCGCCCGAAGGCCCCGAAGGAGCTGTGAGCCGCAGCGAGAGACCGATGGCTGGGGAAGACGCGGAGAGAGCCGAGTCTACAACAGACGCCGACTCTGTCGGTGTGAGGCCGCTGGGGGCCGGTGTTGGGAGGAGGGCCAGGAAAGAAGTCGTCCCCCCCCACCCACGGGTTTATCTCTGTCCCCCAGCCGAGCTGGTCAGGCTCCCGAAACTCGCCAGGTGCCCGAGCGTTTTCCTGGAGTCCGGGTACCTGAACGTCGAGGTGAACGGCTCACCCTGCAAGGTGTACTTGGACTGCGGTGCGTCTCGTTCTTACATCAGCGCTTCGCTGGCCCGGCAACTGAATATCTTGGACTGGGTGGAGGAGATCAGGTGTCCAGATTACAGACAGTTCGACGAATGCGTGGCCTGTAGACCCACAGGGATCGCAAGGGGCATGAAACTAAAGGTGCTGGGGATAAAGGAGGTCATAACCACCGATCTGGTAGTTTTCGATCGCTACGTCAAGACTCGGGCCTGGTTCGTCCACATGGTTGACGGGGAACCCGAGAGCTCGTTCGAGGAAAGGAGGGAAGAGTTCTTCCTCGGCTGCAATGCGATGACGGACGCGGGGATGATCCAGGTATTCGGCGAGGAACTGGAGGCGGTCTCGTTCACGAGACCGGCGCGCGAGGAGCGGCGATTCAGAGCCCCGCGGACGCACGACGACCTGTTCACTCTCCGTCTGTCGACGCGCGCACGCGAGGACCTGGACGGTCCGGAGATATCCGCGAAGATCGATAACAGCGTCGACGGATCCTACATCTCCTCCTGCCTGGTCAGGGATCTGCAGCTGAGGCGGGTCCCCGATAAGGTCAAAATCCTCGTGCGCGGGGACAGGCACATCCACACGACGGTGCTGCGGGAGGCCGTCGACATGGAGGCGCACATCACGATAGGGAAAGAGGTGCTGAGGAAGTACGCCTGCGTCCTTGATTACGCCAGGGCTTACCTGTACTTCGATCTAGGGCCCGGTGGTAACGTGGGAGCCGAGATGAGGAGAAACTTCTTTAGTCGAGCTTGAAGCCCACCAACTCGAGGTGTGAGAACGACCTCTTAAGAGTGGGTTTGTTTAGAATGTTCTTATTTTGACATCCGTTTCACATGCCCTGGCTCGAAGCTTTTGGCAGCACGTCGCCCCCCGTGTACCACCACTTCACCCTTAATAAGTCTCGACCACACATGCTCTCCACACCACAAGTTATGTATTTTGATGAATTCTTACTTTACAATTGTACATTTTTCTCAGCCCATGTTATATTTGTTGATGTATCTCGTCTTGCGTATCGTTATGAGTTCTTATTGTCACAGTAAAATGTCTTCACCCATCAACGGAAAAACGCGTCCCAAACAGAGTGACGAGATTGTTCCTGTTGGTTCGGAAGATACCGAGGTGTCTGTACGCCCTAGGGAGAAGCTGATGGCGGCCAGGGAGACGAAGGGGGCCGAGTCCTCAGCGGACGGCGTCCCCGAGGGAGGCAACGTCCCTAGTAACGGAGCGGGATCATCCCGCAGTGAGGGGCCGCCTCCCCAGCGAATGGGGAAGGTCATCACAGAAGTGACCGAACAGAGGGAGGAAGAGCTTTACAGGGAGATGGTTAAGGCCAGGGAGATGTACAGGGACTTGTCCTCGGCGCAGGGCGACCGCGAGTTGCTCCTTCCCAAACGCGAGAGTTCGGCAAGCCCCAAGACGATGAAGGTTCTCAGGTTACACCTTGATCCTCCAGCTAAACCCAGTCGGTTGCCCGACCTCTCCAGGTACCCGCAGGTCCCGCTGGAGTCTGGCCGTTTGAGTGTCGAAATCAACGGCGTCCCTTGCAAGGCTTTCATAAGCTGCGGCGCCGCCCGCTCCTGTATAGACATCTCACTGGTCGAGAAGTTGAACATTACGGACAGGATGAGGTACTTTCAGGCCCCTGAGATTTTCGAGTTCGAGGAATTCGACGATAAGCCCGTGGGATTTCTGAGAGGCGTTGAGGTCAGCATTTCGGGGACTTCAAAGAAGTTACGCACGAAGCTTATCGTATTCGATCGCACGTTCGTCAGGCTGAAGCGTTGGACGACGCCTCCCCTCCAGGGTCCCGATGCTTCAGGTAAGGAAGCCGCAAGCTCGCTGGAGCCAGGCGTTGAGGAACTCTTCATCGGCTGCAAGGCAATGGAGGGCGCTGGCGCCGTCCAGACCTTCGGCGAAGACTCGCGAGTCGCGTTCAGAAGACCGCCAAGCGGAGAGAAACGCCTGGAGGAATTCCGCCGCCGCCCCGTCGACGCCCCCTTCTATTACCAGCTCCCGACGCGCGTGGGTGAATCGCTTGGAGGCATGGACGTGCGGGTGAAGATCGACTGCGCCCACGACGGATCCTACATATCGAGCAGGTTCGCCAAGCAGAGGAGTGAGGATATAGACGCGTTTGTGCCCGGACGTGCCCGGATCCTGTTGACGGACGAGAGACACGTCGATACTACAGGGCTGCGAGAGGTCAGGATGCTGGATCATCTCAGGATCGGAAAGGATGTGTTGGAGAAGCATGGCTGTGTGCTGGATTACGCGAGGGGGTATCTTTACTTCCGTGCAGGGGCTGCCGGAGTCCTGAGGGCTCGGCTGGAAAGAGAGTTCAGGTATGACTGAAAGTGATCCCGTTGCTTATCGGTAGATGACTAGGGTTCGTCGTCTGGCTTTGTGTGTGTGTGATTGTATGTGTGTGGTTAACTGTGTATGTTGAGAGGTAATTGCTGTATTAGTCAAGGGAGAAGTGTATTATCTAATCATTTGAAATGATTTGTTGACAGCAAGGTCACTTATAATTCCTCTTTCCACTCCACTATTTTTTGGGTTGAGGGGGGAGATCATTATGCCGCATGAGATCGAGTGTACATACTCGATTTGCATACGATTTGCATAATTGGTTTTTGATTACCGCTTGTTCTTGAGGATGTTCGCAGCTCTCGCCTAGCGCCAGTGGGTCTGTGTCTGGAGCAATGAACAACGCCTTTGTACATGTCTCGTGTCATTATCTCTGTGTAGAGCGCCGAGAGAGAGAGAGAGCCCTCCCATTAGTCTGTCAGAGTCTCATTGTGTGCTCAGAGCCCTGGCTTTATCACCTTTATCTGTGATCTTTTTTTTTTTCCTGTACATAAAAGAATTATAATTACGTTTGATGTAATTAAGAGATGTCAAGAGACCTCGGCAAACCGGTTGTTCGCTGAACGGACAAGGAATGCAATTGGATGAGAGGCGAGTGTTCCCTCGCGCTGAGACCACACACACACACACACACACACACTTATATTTAAACACGTAAGGACTTAAACGTATACGATACCGGCATCAAGTATTCATAATTTGTTAAAGATTTGAGAAACCGACCGGTGCGTTTTTCTAAGCGTTTGTAGCGACGATGTCTTGAAGCCGGATTTTTTTTTTTTTTTTTTTCCCGTTTACCGATTATTGTCCACGAACGCTTACCACGAACGCTTATTTCCCGGTCTCCTGTCAAACCTCCTTTTGCTCCCGATGCTGATGAACATTTCTCTCGTTTACTTTACTATCAAGGAATTTTTTTTATTTGAATCTTGTTTTTATTTTTTTTCTCCCCCTTCGCCTTTGTTGTACGCACGATGGTTTCTCTCGCATCCAGGCAAAGGGAAGGGGGGAAAGGGGGCACTAGGGTGCCGCCCCTCTGCATTCTTCAGAGCCAGTGGTTCGTTCACGACGTCTCGTGTCCCGAGTTAATTGAAACACGAGGAGGAGGAGGAGGAAGAAGAAGGAGTGTGTGTGTGTGTGTATAGCTGCTGCTGCTCCAACCTTACTCTCTCTCTCTCTCTCTCTCTCTCTCTACCCTTTAGAGAACTGAGTGTCACGAGTGGCAGTGCTTAGAGACGCGACTGTCATGCCCTCCCCTGGGTTACATCGCTTGTCATGTCTCCTCACGGCAGCAGACCTGATCCCTGGAGAGCGAATGCCTCGCGTTGCACGAGTAACTCGCACAGCAACCCCCACCTCCCCCCTTCCCCCTCCACCCCAGTGAGTACGGTAACTCACGCCCCCCCCGCTGGTTACGATAGATAGCGATGAGGGCAATAGACAGACCGCTCGAGTTAACGGGCTACCTCGGGATGACAGACGTCTGTACCTCGCCGTCCTTCGTAGATGAAGACTGTGTCAGTGATTCAGATCATCTAGACCAGTCAGTGCATTTCCTAATCCTTCAGACGTCAAATTCAGCAGTTTAGACGATTTAGAACCAGCCAGTACATTGTACGTTGTGATGCAGAGTTCGTATTCCGCTCAGATGTTACAGGAATCGAGAGGAATGGGAAGTCGCGGGCCCAGGGAGGCTTCCTATATAACTCCTTCCTGTTATAAATCTGGTATAGGAGTAAAAAGGCCTAGGTAGGCTTCCTATATAACTCCTTCCTATAATAATTCTGGTATTGGAGTAGAATTTCTTTTTACCCTCAGGAATTCAAATGATTTCGAGTCATTAAAAGCGTTTTCGAGAATTCCTCTTTCAGTTCCTTCGTCACCGTATATATATGCTGAGACGTGGCGCTGGTCAGATTCTCGAGTCAGCGGGACGTCATTAAGCAAGCCCTTCCGCTGAGGACCAGAGCTCGTTACGGCGTCACGGGCGGTGGTGACGGGGGTGATATGACCAGTAACGTCCGACCATCTGGGTTGGTGGTGGGTGGTGGGTGACGCTGGTGGAGCTGTTTGGAGAGATAGATAGAGAGATAGAGATAGATAGATAGATAGATAGATAGATAGATAGATAGAGAGAGAGAGAGAGAGAGAGAGTCAGACGTGCTCGAGGGGTTGTGCACACTGTTACGTCATTCGGCCCTGAATTGTCAGGTCGATTGCGCGCGCAGGAACAGTCAGGTGACACGCGAAACCTGATCACTACTGCTGTTACTACTACTACTACTACTACTACCATTACTACTTCTGTTGCTACTACTACTGCTGCTGCTACTGCTAATACTACTACTGCTGCTACTACTACTTCTACTACTACTATTATTACTATTATTACTACTACTGCTGTTACCATTACTACTACTACTACTACTACTACTACTACTACTACTGTTGCTACTACTACTGTTGCTACTACTACTGCTGCTACTGCTACTACTACTGCTGCTGCTGCTACTACTACTACTACTACTACTACTACTACTACTACTACTACTACTACTTCTACTTAGATTTAACGACGAGCATGCGAGACGAACGGTCTGCTGTCCCAGCCGCCTGTGAGTGGCCGGTATTTTCCTGTGCACCGAGTCTGTTGGAATCTGCGTCTGTGTTTAACTGCCGCGTCGTCTTGTCTGTGCAGGCGGTCCATTTGTCTGTAATGCTAAGGGGCAACTATGTCGGTAATAAATTGGTCTTTATTGGACGAGCTAAGATAATTTGTTTTGTCCATGTACGTACCTAGAGAACGCGCAGGGACTGACTCCCCCCCCCCCCCCCCCCCCCCCCCCCCCCCCCCCCCCCCCCC
>JAYMFT010123607.1:0-13198 GCA_038088735.1 Panulirus argus | reverse complement strand
ATGTGCATGTATGTACATATGTGTGTATGTGGGGGGATGGGTCTTTCTTCGTCTGTTTCCTGGCGCTACCTTGCTGATGCGGAAACAGTGATCAAGTATAATAAATAAATAATATAATAATAATAATATATATATATATATCAACTTTCCTAATACTTTCTCATAAATACCTGGTCACTTTAAAATTAGTTCTTACTACTTTCCATCATACATCATTTCTTCAAAGCAGCTTCGTAGTACTATATTTTGTCTAGAAAATAAGGCCAGTCTAAGAAAGTTCTCCTGAATCATATTTTTACAAATCAGACATTAAGAACAATACTGTTATGCCATGAGTGAAAAATTTTTATAAAATGAGTTACAAGGCATTAGCATCTGGTCTTCTAGAGTCCCAAACGGCCAATGCAATGAACCCACTTGACTACATCATGAGTAAAGTAGTTAATCTTCGATTCAAACACCTTCAGATAGCGAACCTTGAAGCCTGATGGAGCAAACGGCACCTCAAAATTCATTAAGATAGGAGGTCTGGTCCACTTTTTCTTGGTATCTGTTTGCAGCAACTCTATTTCAGCAGATATTTGAGATTCCTTCATTCCAGCCATTCGCTTTATCTTCCACAGAACAGCATTTTCTTATGCTTTATACTCGGCTTTCCTTTTCACAAATATAGGTTGTACGCCTGATGTGCTGAGAGGAGTTTATCTATTTTATCATACTTGATCGCTGTTTTCCACGTTAGCGAGGTAGTGCCAGGAAACAGACGAAGAAAGATCCATTCACTCATATAGACACTTATAAACATACATGCACATATATGCACAATTCATACATATACATACCAGCATATACATATATACACACATATACATACATATGCATATACACATATACACATTCATACTTGCTCGCCACCCTGCCCCATAGGAAATAGCATCACCACCCCCTGCGTCAGCGAGGTAGCACCAGGAAACACATGAAAAGGCTACATTCGCTCATACTCAGTATCTAGCTGTCATGTGTAATGCACTGAAACCACAGCTCCCTATCCACATCCAGGCTCCAATTAACGACATGGCTTTGGTTAGGGCCATTCAGTTGCCCTTGTCATCTTAGCTAACTTAAAAAAAGGCAAGAACCTACTTAAAAGAAATGTGTTGATAAAATATACAAAAATAAGCTTTACAATATCACAAGAGGGTTTGGGACTAGAGGCCAATAATACACAAAATAATTCTTAAAACTTTATGTAAACAATGGAAATAATACATAGTACTGTAACAAATAATACATTTTAAACACTTAAATTGAGACAATAGTCTACAATACAGTACATACAGAAAATAATAAACAGCTACTATATCTTGAACTGACTCTGACTCATCACCCGACCCAGGCTCTGCAGACGTCGGCAGCTTGGGGTGACAAAACCCTGAAATATGCCAAAATCAGCCAAAATATATCAAAATAACACAGTGCATGCCATCCACATTGCCTAAGGTTTGTTCAAATGAGCTGACAGAACAATGTTTGATATAAAATAGAAATCATTTGTAACAAAAGAAAACATAATAATTCTTCCTACATACTGCCACCAAATCTGTCACCTAAACACTGATACACATCTTAAACAGCAAACAAATATCTTAAGAAGCAAATTCTCTCATTTGAAAAGGAAGAATATCTTACTTATAGGAATAATAAAACAACCAAGAAACAAGTGATATAAGGCTTAACTCAAACAGGGAAAAATAAGGCCCAACCTTATCAATACAGGTGTCACTATGTGATAAAGACACAATGGACGATAGCTTTATTGATGAACTTCATTTATGTCTTTATCCATAACTGCACAGGGAATATGCATGAATATGTATTTATGACAAAATTAATAATAAACAGTCTAAGAAACTTGAACAGCAAAAAACTGGATAAATTAAAATATTTAATGGAAACAAGAAATAGACTGCCATCACAGATAGAACTCGGTTAATACTGCATATACAGGTGGTACAATAAACCATATATGAAAAAAGAAATGCATGAAAGTGATGAGAAGTACATCATTTTCATTGATGGTTTCACAGAAGTGACTCTGAGGTTGATAAACATAAAAGATATCAAATGAAATGTTTTAATCAGTAATTCTATATCTCCCAGCCAAGGAGGGGAGTTCTAACATTTATACTTGCTAAATGCTTAGTAGTACAGCTGTAGCAATGAAATCAACAGACTAACTTTCACATTTGCATAATAGCCTTCAAAAGTTTGCGTATAAGCAGGCCAGAATCAAATGAATTTTGGGTGCCCAGATATCTCTCCCATGCCCTACTCACAAACATTGCTAATAAATTGACTGTCACAATTCTGTGAGTGCTTCTGCTATTACTGTACTAATTCAGCTCTTCAGCAGATGAAGTATGATAATAACGAACATAACTTGGTGAATACAGTCTGCAAAAAGCTCTGTCTGTTTGCACATATATTTTCAAAGGCAATGTTACATTTGCATTATAGTCCCTTCATCCCTCCCTTGGCCTTGATTATTGTCAGTAGATGTCTGGGCATTGACTTGGCAAGGTTCCTGAAGGATTGTAGGTCCAAGTTTAGGTTCCATAGGGTCTTGATCAAAACAAGGTGTTGTAGGAAGCTGCTCCCTGATTGAGTGTTCTGAGTGCACATTGCACCAGAAATCTGATGTGAACCCACATTTTATGCTTCCATACAAGAATATGGTCTTTCTACTCCTTAGGAAGGCAAGAGCCAACCATCCTGAGGCAAAGGTGGAAGAAGTATTTCACCCAGAAGAGAAATTCCCACAATGAAGAGACAAACAAAGGAGTAAAGAAAGAAAATCCCTTCTTAGAGATAGCCTGAGGCACACTGAGGCAGGTTGCTGGTACTTACACAAATTAGAAACACTAACCTCAGTGACTAGATGTATGATGATTTCATCCAGAGACTGTCATATGCTTGTACTCTCAGTAAGCCTTAGCTGTGTATTGCCTTTGAATATACATGGAGGGCAGACAATGCTTTCAGCAGAAACTGTACCTGGTGAGGTCACTGGGAGTCTTCTGTCCCAACAGCTTCGGATGGCTGGGGTCATTTGTCAACCAGGCTGTCGTAAGCTGCATCCCACAGGCCCACATAGCCCCCACAGCCTGGATTGTCTGGTACACTTTATAGGTACAGGTCCAGGGCACTCTTAAATTTCTTTGCTGTGTATTCCATGGTGTTTCTAATGATAGCAGGCAAGGTGTTACAGTCTTGGGCACCAGAGGTTTCATGTGCTCTCTCTTTCTGTGCATACTGCACCTTTGAATTTTAAAGGTAGCATTTTACAAAGCCTGCAATGCCTGTTGTGTCAGTGGGATATTATATCCAAAACTAAGTTATGAATCGTATCTTCTAGAATTTTCTGCGCTCCAGGGAGTACAGCTGCAGAAATTTCAAGCATTGCCAGTAATTTAGTTCCTTTACCATATCAATATGGGCTATGAAAGATCCCTGAACTCTTCCTAATTCTGCTCGCCACTTAGGATGATAAAAAAACAGCAATATTCAGTTTGTGAAAGAATTAATACCTTGAACAATATCATCATTGGTTTTCTTCTCAGATCTTAAAAGTCTGCAGAATCCATTCCACTATCCTTCTACAGGAGGTAAGTACTGTTTTGTTATGTTCACCGAGGGTGTTTGTTAGACATTATTACCCTGAGGTCTTTCACACTGTTCAACTAGTGCATGACAGCATCTGTGTCTGTCTGGCATTCTGTACTGTTTCTTAATTCTTTAATTTCCCCATACTAGAGGAACTGAAACTTATAACCACTGAACAGCATGTTGTTTTCAGTGGCCCAAAACAAGACTTCGTTTAAGTCTCCATGCAGCCTTTCTGCATCTTCTACTGATGTGATTTTCATACTTATTCTCGTATCATCTGTAAAGGATGGTATGATACTGTGGCTCGTGCTTGTGAAAATGTCAGATATAAGTATTCAAAACAAGAAAGGCACAAAGACAGTTCCTTAGGGGACTGAGCTTTAAGCCAAGGAAGAACTGGAGATGCCATGGTTTACAGTTACTTATTGTGAACTGTTTGTTAAAATGTTGTATGTTTTTCTCTCAATTTTTCCAGTTACTCTTATCTTTCATATCTAATGACTTCTGACACCATGGTCATATCTGTAAAATGCTTTTGCATTGCCTGTGTAAATTATGTCAACATTTTCTTTGTTTTCCAAGCTTCAACAATCATACCATAGTGGTCAAGCAACCGAGAGATGCAAGGTCTTCCCACAGTGAAACAAAGTTGTCCTGGCTTAGGCAGATTGGCAACTTCCAAAAATTCAGTCACTCTACCTTTCAAGACTCTTTTGAAGATTTTAATGATATAAGATGTTTATGCTATCTCTTGAGAATCTTTTTGGAATGCTCTGCTTCCATCTTTGTGGAGGGGGGCAGTGTGGGTCAGTTTCAGAATTTTGGAAATGATGCCAGAATCTACACTTTTTCTCCATAGGACATTTAGCGCTTGTGCTAAAGATGTTCTGCATTTCTTTAAGAAGACAGAGTTCCATGAGTCTGGGCCTGGGGCTGAGTGAATGGGCATGCTCTCAATGGTCCTCTCAAAATCCTGTGTTGCAGTGGTGATATCTTCTATATACATCATCAAGTGATTACTATTTAGTATTAAGTCCGTAAATACCAAATCATACTGCCATTTTAGAAGGTCATTCATCTCCTGGCAGTCATCTGGAAATATGTCTCCTTTTCATTTGGCCAAAGGAGTCTGTTGTCCTGGATTTGAATTTTGTGTACTAATAAACGTGTTTTGATTTATTTCTCGTTTCAATTATGGGTTCTTTCTTTTCTTCCTTTTCTTGTGTTTTATAAAATATTTTGAGTTCATGGTCCATGTCCAATAATTCATTCGATAGGTCTTGCAACTCTTTTTCACCTCCTGTAAAGTGCTCATCTGTCTCATTCTACCCTTTACCTTTTTTGGTGCTGTCTTGTCTCTGGTATATGTCTATTTCAAGATTGGAGTAAGAAATTGATCATGTCATTTGTACACTTCTCCTCTGTTTTGGTCCTCAGTATGGTTTCCCATAGTGTTGTAAACATCTCAATGATCATATTCTCCTATTTCATCCATTAACACTTAAAACTGAAATCAATGAAAACACTTCCATTGTTATGTGTGTTCTAAGCAATCTGGCATCCAAACTTGTTTTTATTTCAATCAGGTTGTGATCAGAGTAAAGGGTGTTTGAGACCATGATGTCAAATATTAGGTCCACTTAATTTCTAAAGGTTATGTCCAGTGTTATTTCTTCAGGTCTTTCCATCTATCTATATCTCTGATGTCCATTTCCTACAGAAACTTCCTCAAGGGGGCAGCCATGGCAAAGAAAATCTCCATAACTGAACTCCAGTGCCACTTCTTTGCCTTTATGGCCTCACCCTTAACAGGCCACTGCCAGAGAGTAATTCTAGTGCTTGGTTTCCAGAGCCTCTTACTTAATGTTCCTATCAACTACTTCTACCTAATGTTCCAGCCTAGTTTCCAACCTACTACCTCTGCCTAATGTTCTTAACTACTATTTGTACCTAATACCCCTGCCTAATGTTCCCTCCTACTAGTTCTATCTACTGCATTCAATATTTTGCCAAAAGGTAGGGCTTGCACAGAGCACTCACTACCAGAAAAATCTAGATTTACAAAGAAAGAGTTGTATGATTTTACTGTTGTCGTGTGTTATGCGCGACAAGGAGAGATTATATGCTTGTGGAGAGAATGCCAGCAATCCATGAATGGGTGCTGCAGAAAGAAAAGAAACTATCTGGGTTAGAGTGGTGTGGAATTTGACAAACACTCAAGTTCTGGCTCACTATACAACCATCACTAATCTTCCTAATATCCAGGTGGGTAGTAACGGTAGTATACCTCCCTCGTCGGTGGCTGCTTACCAGCTACTACCTACCCTTCTGGTTGGTTTTGTTATTTGTAGACAGGAAGAACTTTTCATATATTCTAAAGAACTAGTTCTTTACACCTATTCATCCAAGCTGCTTCCAGTGTCAGCAGTTTCAGCTATTTCCTGCTTGTCTTCATTTAATGTGTAGTATGTTGAAGTCTCCTACAACAAGTATATTTGGAATTGGGTTTCCAAAGAAGTCAAGACAATTTTATGTTTCTAATTTGTACTATAAATTCAAGAAGCTTTGCAATTACCTGATTTAGACTTTCAAACTTGACAACGAGCATTTCTACTATATCATTTGAGGAGTTCATGATTTCAGTTGTTATAAAAGTATATCTATTATACGGTCCAACTCCTCCACCTGCTCTAGTCATGTTGCATTTGCACAGATTGTAGTTTGGGATTACATCTCACTATTCCAATGGTGTTTCAGAGAAGGTGAAAAGCACTGCACTTGACTGTTTAGCAAGCCACATATAAACGGGGTTTCATTTGTTCTGTGTGATATTAGTCCCTGTATGTTGGCATATATGGACTTTACATGGCGGATTAATATGTTCTGCTCTGCTGAACTTGAGAGAGTGCTTAGGTTCCTTAATCATTCTGATGAAGGAAATCGATGTTATTTCCTCCTCTGGCGGTTCTTCCCTGCCATTGTTTGCCCTGTGTCTGAGAAACTTAAAGAGGACTTGTATTGTAGGTTCATTTATCATTCTGAAGAAGGAAACCAAAGTTATTTCCTCCTCTGGTAGTTCTTCCCTGCCACTGTTTGCCCTGTGTCTGAGAGACTTAAAAAGGAAATGTATTGTGATGGGTATTAGGACTATGTCTCAGTGTCCCTGATAAGGGATGGTTCTCACAGTACTTGTTCAAGCAGCGACTAATCTCTAGGGATGAGTTACACAATGGTAAAATTTGCATCCTCCCCAACTCCTTCCATACCTAAGTCTACATCTCTGTCCCCTGCATTCAGATCAGTGCTAGAAGTTTCCTGGCTTCCACTTTCTCCCTCTTCTTCAACACAGGAGTTAATGTCTCTGTCTCTTTCCATAATTATGTTTGTGCTTGGTGTTTCCAGATTTCCACTTTCTCCCTCTCCTTCCATACCTAAATCAGCACCTCTCTCTTTCTGTGCTCATGTCTGTGGCTGAAGTTTCCTGACCTCCACTCTCAGTGATTTCCAATGTAGTCTCTCTCTCTATAGCTGTATTGTGGTCATGAAGTCTTGTAATAAATCATCTTCCATTACAGCACTTCTCATTTCTGAGTTTTTGTCTGCACCTGCAATTATTGCGAATAATGTCCTGCAACTTTTTCACTTGTAGAGTGAGGGTAATGCTTTTGCACACTTTTCCTCATCTACCTCAGATTCCTAATTCATATCTCCAAATGCAATAAGACGTTTGTCAGCCATACATAACCAACAAAATATTGTACGCCTTTAAAGCACTTCTGACATTTCTTATTTTGTTACAGTTCATGTTTGAACAGTTAATATGATAGGCTTTCTTAAAAGATAAGCAAGCAATTCCTTGTTTACTGAGAAGTGCATTCTTGAATATAAAGCAATTTTCAATTATCTATTAATATGTTTATGCTACCATTTACACCTCAACAACCATGTAATTCCTTGCTATGTTGAGAGGAAGATACAGCAGGTCACTATTGCTGCTATGAGATTTTATCTTATTTCTTAATTCCAGTTATATCATTATCATCATTACTACCACTACTGTTATGATTACCATTATGACATTTCCCAGTATGGCTTACATGTACATCAACATTTATATTCTGTTTATTAAACATCAAGTTATCTTCCTCTTCTTCAGCAACATATATTTTTTTAGCTTGTAGTACAGTATTAAGTTTGTCAGTTTTCTCACCCTATATGCATCTCCTCCCTCATTTTCCCTTTAGACTCAATCATCTCTTTCTTCTTCCTCCAGTATCATTCACTTTGTTCTATGTTTGTTTTTCTATGGTCCCAGGCTGCTGGGGGAATTAGAGATGTCTCCCTCCTGTGGTTACTCACTCTTAATGTTTTCTCTTTATATGTTCATTTCACATTTCTTCTTCCCATATGGTTATTCAAAACAATCAATTTATTATACCTGATTTCCTGAAGTGGCTTTGTGGTTCTTGACAACTAAAATACTTATTGTGGATAACTGTGTCTTGGTCCCATGTGCCACAGGCATTCAAGTTTGCAGCTTATCCACAGTAAAATGTTGCCAACAGATTTTCTTTACTCAGTTCAAAATTTCATGCAACTCTAGCTTAAAAGATGCAGTAACAGTTCATACTTTCCCTTTTTCCTTCACTCTACTTTGAAGACCTAGGAGTAAAGAAATAATTTTCCTGTGGCATTCCTCAAGAGCCATTTGAAAGATTTTCCTGGTCAGTGGCACTGTCTGGAGTATAAATCTTTAATTTCCTTACTTCAACCTCACTTGCATTTTTCAGAATCAACAACAATCTATGCTACATTGTAACCAGCTGTGATTTCATTTCATAAAGCTGACTGCATTTTCACATATAGTAGACTAATATGTTCAGAACCCAGGTACAGTCCTGGGGATGTGGGGAAGATTCATAATGTTGTCATGGGAAAATGAAGTTCTTTATTTATGATTTAACAAAACTTTTCTATCTTAAAGTATGCTTTTCAAAAAGAATACAAAATACAAAAAAGAATACAAAATATATTAATAATACATTTTACAATGATTTTACACAAGTAAGATAATTACCTCCATTCCTGGGTAGAGGGAAGCAAGAACACTATGTAAATTAACTAAATCTTCAATAAAGATATTAACCACTGATTCAACACTCAGCAAGTCATAGTAACAATATAACTAGATCAACATCTTTTATCATTTCCATGTTACGATTGTAGTAATAATAAGGATTGGCTGAGGTCATGAAACTACACATCTTCCATAGCAACAGAGATAAGTGGAACAAAGTGGACTTCACTCTAATTTAAAAAGCAAGTGAACCTAAATACTATGTAAAGCAGGAGTTGACATTGCCACCTGGGTAGACATGGCAACATCACGCTGTTTTTAGCACTTACTACAATGTTACCAATATGCTACCACCAGTTATTTATATGGCAGTTGTAGGAAGAGTTCCAGGCTGTGATTTCTGTTTCTTTCATGATTTTGAGGGATCTGTGGCCCCTAAGTGGTATATGCATTACACATTCAGTTTGAAAGTGTTAAATTTTAAGTTTAAATAGGGACTGGGAAGTAGTCAGTCAGTAGGAACATTTGGAAGGAGCCTCTGCAAACGCTGTGCTATAGTTGCCCTCTGTCAGTGGCCTGTTAAAGGCTTGGCACTAAAGGCTAAAAAACAGAACAGGAGTTCACTAGTTATGGAATCTCTATTGTCATGGCCATCCCCCTGAAGGAGTTCCAGGTGGGAAGAGGCATCAGAGACATAGCTAGATAGATAGATAGGTAGATAGATAAACAAAATGGGGACCGTGAGTGGAAGCTTCCCAGGTTCAAATCAAATGAAGGAGTGTTGCCAACATGAATGAATCAAAACCTTTTCTTTCTTTTGTTTGTTACCTTTTAAGAAGAGACAATTTGCACGTGAGTGAGAGGATAACACCTTGAAGTGAACAAGTGCAGTAAGTCAGTTTATAAAAGTACAGCTTGTCAAAGGCAGTGACACTTTTATTCTGAATGTAACCACAAGGCAACGCCATGACAGCTGAACTTCTAATTTCTCCTTAAGTTGGTGGATAATTTACTAAGGTAAGCTTCAATTACAGTTATCAGTATTACTTCTGGGGATAAATTAAGACCTCTAGCACTACCTGAACCAGAAATTACTTTTATTGACCTAGTCACATGAATGTAATAAAGCCAGTCAGTCAAAACCAGATATGCAAATGGCTAGCCATTTAAATAAAAAAAAAGGCTAAACATGAAAACATCACAGAGCAAATGTGTGGAGATGTTATGGGACTTAAGAAGGAGCAAGATCTGAGGATAACACAACCGGAGTTATAGTTAAGAAGAGTATGGAAGCATTTCAAGGATCATGAAGATAGTAATGAGACTAGGAAGAAACAGAAACAGTTTAATGGGGGAGGTCGGGATATAACTAATCAGGAAAAAGATGAGGCCATAAAAAAGTAGACAAAGTCTGATGTGTCCACTCTGGATGTAGCAGAGGCTGTGCAATCAGAGGAAAATTTTACTGACGACTCATCAAAGCACTGAAGTATCATTACCTGGAGCCTTTCAAATACAAGAAAGGACACAGGCACATACTGAATCTACTGGAATAATACCAAAAGCTGTTAAGGCAGAGAAAAGGAATACCAAACACACACAGACTGATGAAAGTACATGGCAGGGAAAATTAAGAGCAAATTTGGAAGCAGATAAATAGAGTGTGAAGAGTGTGGGAGAGGAATAGAGCCCAGCATGACACAATCAGAGGTACACAGGAAGTTGAGCAAAGTAGTTGAAAGAATAATATGCACTGTCACATATGAAGCAATCAAGAGAGTATATCGGCTAGTTGAGGGATTGATGAGAAAACTACAAAGAATATAGGATCACTGCTTGCTAGCCAAGAAAGAGATTACTGAGAAAGAGACACTGAGGTTGACACTACCAGACTAAGGGATCTAGTTGAAACATGGGTGGCACCAAAAATTAAAAAAAGATTAATAAAGTTGGGGTTGACAAGAGGTAAATCACTGATTATTTTGGACTGAAAGATCATACACCAGATAAGGAAGAAAGTGCTAAAAATGGAGGAAATGCATATCAAAAGATTGCTGGAGGCTATGGTACTACCAGAAGCTATTTCCATGATACAGGAAAGGAGAAAAATTGGTTATAACAAAGATGTAAGGGGGTATATAGTTATGGTTATGTCTTACTTTGAGTCATCAAGCCAGGAAGAACTTAGAAAAGCTAAGGCATGGTGGATTTCAGGTAGATATTCATCAAGTGTGATAAATCTAAGGAAGAAATGGAGAAAAGCATACAGTACTACAGTCAGACAACAAAAAACTGGACACAACACACGTGGCAAGAAGATGAAACAGCCCCACTAGAACTGCAGACAAGATAAAAGTGTAAGGAGATAGTAATGCCACACTGAAGGTAATGTAGTCAAATGTTAACAGAGTAACAGTTAGTGGTAAAGATCTGGAATTCATGGATCATAAAAGCGAAAGAGCATCTGATATCATTGGAGCCATGGAAACTAACCTTATTAAAGAGATAAGGTCTTATCTATTCTGCCCAGAGGTGTACATGACTGTGAGAAAGGAAAGAGAAGGTAAAGGAGGGGGGAGGATTAGCCCTCTTAATAAAAGAGAGACTGAAGTTTCAAGACACAGCAGAAGATGGCCTAATCAGACAATACAAAATTGGAATACAAACTGTACAGAAGAAAACCACAGTGATGTTATCATCATATAACCCTCTGAAGAACTGCAATGAAACAGAACAAATATACAATTTTAATAATGAAGAAACAATCAGGATGGTACATGAATCAATGAGACACATAATTAGTAGAGATGGTAGTGTGCTGATAATGGGGAGATTTCAATCATAAAGAGATAGACTGAGGAAATTTTAATTCTCATGGTGACAGGGAGTCATGGAGACACAAGTTATAAGAGTGTATACATGAAAACTTCCTGTACAGGGGCCTCTCAAATTAAGCATAATTGATTTATGCCATTTTCAGAATAATGTGCATGGTCCATTTAACCTTTTCAAATCTATGCAGGATTAAGTTTGGAATAACACATTCATCATCAGCCTAGCAACACAGGAGCATGGCAATGCCAGCATCAACGTAAGAAGTGGCCTTGTGCATGACACAGATACAGTTTATAGTCATGGAGTGCTACAGTATTTTGTGCTGCAGTATAAGGAATACTGCACATGTTTTGCCCCTTGTATCATACCATCAAAGCATTTTTTAAGTTCTCCTGGTATCAGTGGTGCCAAGAAGCATAAGGACATCACTAATAAGGTTAAGATGGATGTGCTCAAACAATATGAGAAAAATGAATGAACAGTTGGTGCTAAGCATGCCCTTTGTAAATTTACTTTATGGAATATTCAAGATAATCCAGAGAAGATCAGGGAGAGTGCCAAGAGTGGAACATTAAGTCCTTGTATTCTTGAAGTTTGATTATGAAGAGAATGGAACGAATGCTGAGCACATGGATTGAAACCTCTTGAAGTTCCTGTCGATAGCTTGGGATACAATCAAAGGCCCCGAGTATATATATGATGACTTGAAAGTGGAAGAAGAAGCAGCAAAGACATTTCAAGCAAGTCCTAACTGGTTCGCAAATTATAAGAAACACTATTATTACTGCAAAATCAAGATGACTGGTAAGGCTGCTGCTGCCAAAAATTTTCCGGAGTCCCTTGAAACCATTATCAAGGAAAGAGTGGTTATTCTACTAAGCAAATTTTTAATGCAGACAAGACTAAGTCATCTTGGAAGAAAATGTCTTCAATAACATACATTTCGCATAAAGAGAAGACTGCACCAGGATTCAGAGTTTATTTTCTCTTCATCAACAGAGTTCATTGTACAGCATGTGTATCATCATATTTCATATTTTCTGATATGTGTATGCTGTAGTTTTTTAAAGACAATATTTGGTATTGTCTAATCAATAATGAGACCCTAGTCTCGATTAGTTACATTCTTTTAATTGCCTGCTCTTGATTTATGTGACCATTTTAGAATGTAACTAACACATTAATCAAGGGGTCTCTGTACCAAAATGTCATGGAGCACACTGTCTGCTAGCAAATATCAGAATAGCTTTCAAGTACATGGATAAAGAAGTATTTATCAAGCTATTCATATCTTACATAAGGCCAAAACTAGAAAATGCTTCTTAGGTTTGGTCACTGCACCTAAACAAGCACAAAGAACCCATACAGTCTAGAGGAGGGCAACAAAGATGGTACCAGAATCAAGAAAGTTAACCCACAGGTAAAGGTTGGAGGCTTTAAATCTACTCACCTTGGAAGAGAGAAGTGTGAGGGGTGACCTAATCACAACTTTTTTAAAGTTTTAAGAGACTGACAGTGTGGACAGTGCACAGCACTATGAGAGATGGAGAGAGAGAGAGAGAGGGAGAGAGAGAGAGAGAGAGAGAGAGAGAGAGAGAGAGAGAGAGAGAGAGAGAGAGA
>JAYMFT010123596.1:0-13198 GCA_038088735.1 Panulirus argus | reverse complement strand
CGATAGAGAGATAGGTAGAAATTGAGTCTTGGAGGCATTAAACTTAACTAGATTTTGTGTACCCCACTGAGATATCCAGTCCAAGTCTGAGTTTCTTGTGGAAACTGTGTCAACGCATTATGCAGATCAAGTGAGAGAAGAAGGAGCAGAACTGAAGGATGTGGATGAATGCAGTGTCATCAGCATATGAGTGCACTGAATGATAAGGTGACAGATTTTGGGTCTTTTGGATGTGGAAGTATGCAAAGTCATGACAAGTGGTCTGAAAAAAGAAGAGGTGTTGAAAGCCTTGCATTACATGAAGGGCGGCAAAGTGGCTGGAATGAATGGAGTGACTGATGTTGATTGGTTGGAAAAGATTTTCAATATATGATGGATCATGGTGAGGAGCCTCAGGATTGGCAGAATGCCAGTATATAGCCACTGTATGTATACAGGCAAGGGGAATAAAAGTGAATATTTGTATTACAGATGTAAAAGTTTGTTGAGTTTACCCTTTAAGTTGGAAGAGTAGTGACTGAGAAGGTGGTGGCACACTGAAAGCATCAAAAATATGGATTCAGTGAAAAAGATTTTGAGTACTCGGAGACTGAACATGCAAGAGGGTGAGAAGCATGCACAGGATAGAGTGAACTGGAGCAATATGATATACATGGGTCAACATGCTGTCAAGGGACTGACTCGTGGCATATGAAGCAGCTGAGGAAAACCATGGAAAAGTCTGTGGGACCTGGTTGTGGATAGGATGGCTGTTACACTGATTCATTACACATGACAGTTAGATAATGGATGTGAGCAAATAAGGCCTATTCTTGATCTGATCCTACCACTACCTTACTAACACAGGAAACAAGTATGAAAGAAAAAGATTAATTATTATCAAGTAACAATATTATCATTATATCTATTATTACTTTTTCATACATATTTGCCATTTCCCACATTAACGAGGTTATTATCATTATCTGTGACAGTGAAAAGTGTACAGGTAATACTTACATGGAAGGAGTGTGAGAAATTGGGAGATGTACATGAGAAAGCAGGAGAAGGAAAATAGGAAAAAGCAGTGGTTCAAAAAGAGGGCAAATGAAAGTTGATGTGAACAAGTATCAGTAAACTTCAGGGAAAATAAGATAATGTTTTAGAAGGCTAGCATTGTGAGATACAAAAGAGAAATGGGAACAAAGGCAAAGGGGGCAAATGGGGAAATGATAACAGGTAGTGTTGAGGTTATGAGATGGAGTGAATACTTTGAAGGGTTACTGAATGAGTTTGATGATAGGGTTGCACCAGATGTAGGGCCTTTGGTTTGAGGAGGTATGCAAAGTGAGACAGTCATGGCAAGTGGTTTGAGGAAGAAAGAAGAGGTGGTGAAAGATTTGTGTATGATGAAATGTGGCAAGGCAGCTGGAGTGGATGGCATTGTATCTGAATTTCTGAAGAAAGTGGGAGACTGTGTTGCTGACAGGTTAGTCAAGATTTCCATCATATGTATGGATCAAAGTGAAGTCCCTGAAGATTGGTATAATGCCTGTATAGTGCCACTGTATAAAGATAAGGGGGACAAAGGTGAGTGTTCAAATTACAGTGGTATTAGTTTGTTGAGAATACCGGGTAAGCTGCATGGATGTGTCACGATTGAGAGGGCGGATGAAAGCAGAAAACAACAGACTGGGTAGGAACAATTTGGTTTCAAGAGTGGTAGAGGATGTGTGGATCAGATGTTTGCTTTCAAGAATGTGTGTAAGAAATATTTAGAGAAAACAAAGGATCTGTATGTGCAAGAAATAGAAGGATATGTATGAGATATTCATGGATCTAGAGAAATCATATCATTGGGTGAATAGAGATGCTTTGTTGAAGGTGCAACATATTTATGGTGTGCAAGAAAAGCTATTAGAAGTGAGGAGTTTTCATCAAGAGAGTGAGGTGTGTATGTGAGTGGGTAGAGAGGAGGAGTGGTTTCATATGAATATGAGGTCTGTGGAAGGGGTATGTGATGTGACCATGGCAGTTTAATCTGTTTACAGATGGGAGTGGTAAGGGAGGTGAATGAAAGGTTCTTGAAGACTGGAGCAGGTATACAGTCAATTTTTGTTTGCTGATGAGGAGGTGCTGGTGGTAAATTTGATTGAGAAACTACAGAAGCTAGTTCTAAGTTTGGGAGTGTGTAACAAGAGAAAGTTAGGAGCAAATGTGAATAAAAGTAAGATAAATAGGTTTAGCAATTAAAGAGGAGCATTAATTTGGAGTTTGAGTTTGAAGGGAGAGACCTTGAAGGAAGTGGTTTTAGATACCTAATACATAAGAGTGGATACAGCAGGAAATGGAACCATCGAGCTGAAGTGAGCAACAGGGTGAGTGAGGGAGTAAAGGTCTTGGGTGCACTGAGGAAGGTGTGGAGAGGTCACTGTCTTAAAGAGTAAAGATGGGCATGTTTAATGGTATGGTAGTCCAACTGGTATCATAGAGATGTGAGGTGTAGGCATTAAACAAAAATATAAAGAACATGGTGAATAAATGGGAAATGAAATGTTTGAAGACAATATATAGTGTAGGAAGGATTGATCAAATATAAAATAAGAAGGTAAGAGAGGGGCATGGTAGCAAGAGGAGTATGTATGAGGGAGCCAAGGAGGGTTTGTTAAAATGGTTTGGACATACAAAGTGAATATGCGAGGAAAGGATGACTAAGAGGGTATACATAGTCAGAAATGGAGGGAACAAGGAAAAGAGGAAACCAAGGAGGTAGAAGGATTAATTGAAAGCTGCTCTGAAGGCTTGAGGCCTGAACATGTGGGAAGGTGCAGGGTTAGAGCTAACTAGAACAATGTAGTTTACAAGGAAAGACATGCGTCAATGGGCTGAACCAGGGAACAATAAGCGATTGGGGGAAACCATGAAAAGGTCTGTGGGACCTGATCATGGATAGAGGCTGTTTCAGTGCATTATACACACCAACTAGAGAATGGATTTCAACAAATGGGGCCATTTCTTCTTCTGTTTCAGACACTAACCTTGCTGATGTGGCATATGACAAACAAGTACAAACAAAAATTATCATTATCATAATTATAATCATTACTATCATTATCAATATTATCATCACTATGTTATGGGGGGGGCATGACTTTGTGTTGTGGGCTCTTGTTTTGAAGAACTCTGCATGACATCTAGACAATGGCTGTTAGCAAATGGAGCCATTGTTTAACGGTTCCTGACATTACCTGACTAAAGCAGGAAATGGCGTACAGGTATAAAAAGGAAATAATAATTGTCATTATAATTTTCTTTTTCATACCTGTTCGCCATTTCCTGTGATAGTAAGGTAACATCAGAAACAGATGCAGAGGTGCTGCATTTTGCTCATATCCATTTTCTAGATGTCATGCAATGCACCAAAACCACATCATCCTATTCACAAACAGGCCTCAGACCTTTTCATGGTTTCCCCAGCCACTTCACATTACTATTATTATAATCATCATTTCAATTACCATCTTTAGCATTATTATTACTATTATTATTATCACTATCATCCCAGCATTTATTATAATTATCATCATTATTATTTCACAAGCAGCCTCGAAGGAACCCAATGGTCTACTGCTGTTTGAATTCCTTTGTATCATACAACCCTACAACCCCGTTCAAGGGGCTCCTGAAGCTCTGACGTTCCACTCCAAGCACAAGCAGGGAAATGACGGACTCTACTGGTGTGAGAAGGTCCTCCACAAGACTGTACAGTACTCCTATCTGTCCACTGACAATGATACAGCCTTACCAAAGGTAAATTTTTGTATTAGTGCATCCACCTGCAGGCACAACCTGGTAAAACCTAAAATATAATTACAAGTCATGATGGAAAAGTTGTTTTACAATTGTGGTAGATCAATATGTCATATATACTGTCTGAGGAGCAGTGATAAATACTCATTGAGAGCATAAAATAGTGACAGTAGCCTTGAAACGGCTCATGGAATGCCCAGAGATTTCCTAAATAAATGTCAACATGCCTTCCACCATCATCTGGAACTATCCAAGTTGTAAGTTATTCTACTTTCTATTTATTGTTTCAGAGTTGTATAGGAGCTTTTCATATTGCTGGCAGTGTACAAGAGTAACTGGAGCAACCATGAGTATTTCAGCAGGATGTTTGCCTGTCAGTTGGTGTAATGTAAATAACAGTGCCATCCTGTCATTCCTATGCATTCATCCAAGCTAAGTTTGTAATTGTTGCCCCTGAGTACATGCATTACTATATATTATTTTCATATGGTTTCTTCACTGTTTCATAGTTGTTGGGTCATAGTTCAATATCTTAAAAGGGTATTTTGTCAAAAGTTACTTTCATATTTTGGTCATATTTCAATATCTTAAAATGGTATTTTGTCAAAAGTTACTTTCATATTTTGTTCTTCCCTCCACAATGGGGGAAATGGTGCTTCACGGAATGGGTTAACACTGTTAAATGTGCGTGAATTATAATTCATATGTTATAAGAGACTTTTCGAATACCTATTTACGTGTAACTTGAGAATAATGATATGCTAATTTTCATTATGTGAAGTCCACACCTCCCTAATACCAGCTCTAACTTCCACAGGTCACTATATATTAAGTCATAATGGCAAACATGACACTCTCATGACATAAAAAATGGTGAGATCCCATTAGATGAGTTAAACTGAAGATATTACTAATCTTTCTATATTGTTTCAATAACTACATTACATTCTGCTGACAAAAAAAAAAAAGTCTAAATAAGTGGCAGATCTTACACACAACTGACACTTTTGCAAGGAACCTTAAATGATAAAAATTCACTAATTACTCATACAGTGCTGAATAGACAACAAACATCAAATTCAATGCAATATATGTAATGAAAGATCTCTGTCTACGGATTTATGTAATATCCATGAAAAAATAAATAAAAAGTCACAAAAGTGACTACAAACAGATGAGATGAAGCATACCATTTCTAATATGTGAACTGAATTTTGGTACTTATACTCAAAATAGAAGAATAATCATGATGAATATTATGAGAAGGAAATCTGAGCAGAGTAAGAGTGCACTGCTGGAAAAATATTTTAACAACTGTAACACTAATCAATATGAAATGCATTTTTATAAGCAACTTAGTCCATTAGCAAATTATAAAGTAATGTATAGTGAGAAATAAACTCAAAAATCAATCCCACCGATAATGACATAAAAAACAGCAATTAATCTCAAGACTAAATTTACAGTTCTGTCTGGCCTAACATGTAAAGAGGTGCAGAAAGTGTGGATTACATACCTGAATCATCTTTATTGGAATGTGTGAAATGCATCCATGAGTCACTTTATTAAGGGTGTCAGTGAACATAAATCTTAATTCACTTGATTTGTTGTACACAATATCAATTTGTGGCCACCATGGTAACCGTGGCTGTGTTATTATTCTGTAGAGGAAAACATTGAAAATATGAGAGATGAAGGTGATCAATGCAGTGATTGGTTAACCTACCCTAACCTCTCACCTCTTACTCTCTAGCATAGTTATTCTGGAAAAATTTCCACATATCCTAATATCTGTACAACTCCTGAGATTCCCTAGTATTAATATCCCTCTCTTCCACTCTGTTCTTTCATCTCATTTTCCTCTTCTTCCTTTAACATCACCTTTCTTTCTGGCTTTGTCAAAGTGACCTTGATGTTAGCAAACAAGATGCAGTAAGTATAGGTAGCAGCTTGCAAACAGCAACTGCCCATGCAAGTACTATCATCAAGACATCATGTGCAGAGCAGTGCAAGAAATAAAATTTAACTTCTGTGTCAGATTTCTTGTATCTCATTTTTGTCTCAATTAAACTTATCTGGTGTTAATATTTATTCCATATATATACTACACACCTATCTCCTTAACTCATCTTCAGTCTCCTTTTCTCAACAACTCTCTTAATTTTTCCTTTTATCATTCAAGCCCTACACAGCCTATTTCAAAAATATCAAAAATGTGTGGCCTCCACTCAAATTCTATTACCAAACACTGACATAAAACATATTCATTTTTCTTTTTTTCCTCTTTAAGCTTCTGATTTTGTAACTGGTTTATGCTATTGATTACCTATGGCTATAGCTATTGACCAAAAGCCCTAATTGTATGCACAGTGTCTTTTTTCTTATATTTACCTTCTCTTCAACTTAAGTTGACCTTAATGTTGTTACAAGCCAGGATATGAATAAACTCACACATCAAGTGACAAAAGTGGAGGCGGCAAGAAGGGAACACCAAATTGGAGATGGAAGAATGGAGTTGAAAATATATTGAGTGCTCAGGGCCTAATATGCATGAGGATAAAATGTGTGCACAGGATGAAGAGAAATGGAGCAATGTGGTATACAGGGGCAATGTGCAGTCAATGGACTGAACCAGAAGATACTATGCCACCAAAGGAAACCAGGCAAGTGAGGGGGGGGGGGCTGGTGTTGGATAGGGGACTCTGGTTTCAGTGCACTACACATGACAGCTAGAGAATAAATGTCAGCAAATAAGGCTTTTTCTACATCTGTCCCTCATGCTACCTTGCTAATGCAGGAAACTGCAAACTAGCATAAAAAAAAATAATCTATACTAAATTTTAACACCTGAGCCATGATAAAAAATCTTTCTAATGATTCATAAGCAAAAAAGCTTCATCCTTTATCAAGTAAAAACTAGTAAAGATAGGATGGGATATAGCACAATATTGGTACAGGTTGAACCTCTGATCTGGCAACCTTGGGACCTGGCCATTGTCAGACCGCAGAAAATGCTGCAAAACAGAAATTGACCCCTAAGGGAACCCTTTATGTAAACATATACCCAACCCCTAGTCATGCCAGCTCATTCCATATCTATATTGCTGTGCTATCAAAGGTAGAAAAAAGCTTAAAACAAAATAATATAACCATTAGTGCTTCCAAACAAGGTGTTCATTGTTACATCAGGGTCAGCTGGGTCTTCACAGTCAGCAGATACTTAGGGGCATAGGAGGTGCAGGAAAAAGGATTTTCTATGCTGGAATCAGTCTTGGCAGTGTTATTAATGACCTCCTTCAACCACTGTTCCAATGTAGCTTGCTTTTGGCAATCTGGCTTTTCCTTAACTAGTTTTCTTTGAATCAAATACAAACGATTTCTTATTCTGTTATAAAGTCCCTTTGCTCCAGTCCTGCAATTAAATCTATCGTCATCTGGATACATTTATCTATAGAAATTCTTTCTTCCTTTTCCTTGTTTTCCTCTGCACTTTCTTCATGATGGTATTGCTTCTACTCACCTTGCTGAACCATCTCAATGATTTCTTGATCAGTTGGTTGATAAACTACAGGCTCATCATCATTAATGTTTATCCATTCCTCTAGGTTTTCCTTTGTAATCTCTAGTTATTGCAAGACACTTTGGGTTAGTCATACTCCTAGCATACTTGATGAATTCTTGGATCAATATCTTTTCACTTGAAACTCTAAATCCAGAGAAGTCAGGTTCATTCCTTTCCTCGTCCTGAAACATTAAGCTTGGCCACAATTTGTGCCAGCCACCTTGCAGTGTACTTTTCTAGACTTTATTCCAAGCAGAAGCTAGTGACCATACCATATCCTATAAGTTGAATGTGTTCATGAAATCTTCAGGAAGCTTCCCATTATTCAGTGTGACAAGGAAATGGTACATGAACTCCAATCTGTATTCATAATTCAATGAACATAATATGCTCTGGTCACAGAGCTGAATCAGAAAGGTGCACTTAGGAGGGTGGTATAGACCAAAAACATTGACTTTTATTAAAATTAAAGTTCTTCTTTGGGGTGTGCCGAACAATTATCTAAAACCAAAAATATTTTACACTTTGAATTGAGGCCAATAGAGTTAAGCCAAATCCACACTATCAGGCAGTTCCTGCTGGGCTATCCCCTCACCGGGTAAAGTTTGTCAGGTATGCCTGGTGTTGTTGTCCACACTGTTGAGGTGGTTGGGCAGTCAAGTCGTACAGTAGCCAGTAGGTGGTCGGCAGGCCACAAGAGCAGTATCACCACGTGCAGCAAAGTTGAAAGGAAAAAAGTAGCACTGTGTAGCATACTGATTGCTCCGGGTGTAAAAAAGAAAAAAAGAACAGAATGCCGAAAACTATATTGTGTAAAGAGCGGTAACTTTTTGTGGCTGGCAGCGCAGTTGCTCCAGACCCAGCGTCACACCACTGGGCAGTGTCTGGTGATTTTGCTCAACTAAGGGCATAGGCAATCTGCTGATTTGCCCATCAAAGTTGCCAAAAAGTGTCCAATGATGGACTTAACATTTGTGCCTGCTGTGCACTGCCTGATAGTGCGAATACTCCTTTACAGTGTGCTCTAGCTTCACGCATGAAGTAATCTTCAAACCATTCAAGAAAAAGTTTAGTTGTCATCCACCCTTTGATAGTACGACAGTAGATAATTGGAAGAATTTTCACTCCTTTAAAGGCCCTTGGGTGAACACTCTTACCAGTTACCATAAGCTTGGTTTTATGTGTTCCTGCAGCAATGCTGCAGCCAAGAATTGTTACCCTATTTTTGGAATCCTTACCCTAGATAGAGACTCCTCAATATCTTTAGCAAGGGTTTTTCGTGGCATACGACACCAAAACAGGGCAGATTCATCAGCATTATACACTTGTTCTGGGCTAAGTTTTCCGCTGCCACTAACTGTGCAAATTCATCCACATACTTTGTCGAAGCTTCTGTGTCAGCACTATGCTTTTCACCTCACACACTAGGTACTGAAATTCCATGTCTCCACTTAAACTTGTGTCACAATCCTTGCAAATATTCACAGTCATTATTTAGCTTTAGTGTACTATGAAAAACATTGGCCTGCTCACTAAGCATTTCCCCAGAAATGCTTACACCTTCATGACACTGGAGTTTAAACCGCTTTATAAGTGCACTGTCTAAAAAATTCTATACTCCTGGCACCTTTCAAAGTTTTCCAAAACTTTAAACTTTTCTGACTTTCATTTTCAGCAAAGACTTATAAATCTGCTCATTTTGTTTCTCTAAGTCATACACAATTGATGGTGCAATCTCATAGTACTCACACAAAGTCTTTACACAAGTTCCTTTATCAAATTTTCTCAATAACTCCACCTTTTCAAGCATAATGATTTATGCTTGTGCCTATTAGCACTAACACCATCTTCTGCACATCTTGGTCTCTTGAATGACATCCTGAAGGGATAAATTACAGCTAAATATAAGAAATTAACTGGACTGTTAATTATCTCTGCTGCAGTGTAAGCAGATTTTGGCACCTTAACGCTGTTAACAGTGCCACCCTGGTAGCAGATCCACACACTAATGGTGGTAGATTCAAAACATGCCAGACCATGGGGGTTGCTGGACCACAGAGCGCTGGATTAGAGATGTACAACTTGTATCAATAAAGTTCATGCAGAATCAATATCCAGGTGTTAGAGGAAGGCCACCAATGACATGAGGAAACAGTGCAAGAGCAAGAAAAATGGTGGAAGAATAAATGGAATGATGTATGCAAAGATGCATGTAAGGACAGGGACAAGTGGAGATTTTTTCCTTTGGCCACCCCCTTGATGGGAGGGAAAAGGCATCAGAGATAAAGACAGATAGATGAAATCAATATCTTGCCATGTTGTGACATAAGTTTCTGTGTACACAAGAGGTTACAAATGTAGCCAAAAATACACAAAATAATCCCTCTTTATTCATCAAAGCACTTTCTCACTTTGCATACCATCCTGACCAAAACACCCTACATCTGCCACTCTATCATCAAACACCTTTAACAATCCTTTAAAATACTCACACCATTACTACCTGTTATCACTTTCCCTTTTGCTCCCCTCACTGATGTCCCCATTTGTTCTCTTGTCTTTCACACATTATTTACCTCCTTCCAAAACATCCTTTCACACATTATTTACCTCCTTCCAAAACATCCTTTCATTCTCCCTAAAGTTTCTTGATATCATTTCACCCCAACTCTCATTTGCCCTCTTTATCAACCACTGCACTTTCCTCTTGACCTCCTGCCACTTTCTTTTATACATCTCCCAATCATATGCACTCCTTCATTGCAAGTACTGTCCAAATGCCTCGCTTTTTTCTTTCACAAGCAAATTTACTTCTTCATCCCATCATTCAATACCCTTTTTAATCTGCCCACCTCCTTCATTTTCACATACCACATGCATCTCTTATACATGCCCATCACTGTATACAAATATTTTCTTTTTTCTGAATATTGGTGGCTACAATCATGGATAAAATTTGACATCAAGGCTGGACATTTACTGAAATATGAGGGGGGTTAATGAGAGGGAATAAGAAGAGATAAGGAAAAGTACTCTATGAATTTATGGGAAAGTAGAAAACTCGTCTTTTAAAAAGAACCAGATCACATTCATTACAAAAGACATGGGGGTGGAGAGTTTCAAAGCCAATGCAGTAGTTTGCTGAGCATTATGCTGATGGTGGGGCACACTATCAGCAAGCTAACTTCCAAACTTGACCTTCTTTGCACAATGTTGCAATGTTGGCTCACTTTCCCTCTTCTATAGGTATCACCTTGGTTTTTGCTCCTGAGGGCTGGCTGACTGTGTGCCAACACCACTGGCTAGACCACACAATACTGGGCAAGCTGCTGTGTCACATGATTATCATATGGCCATCGGCAACTCAAGGGTAGGCTGTTTTGATACCTGCTTCTTTCCTTACATGTTGAAGCTTTGGAACTCTACTTTCTCATGTCTTTCCCAATAACCATGACCTGGTACATTTCAAAAGACTGGTTTTTCACTTATCCAAAATTCATGAATACATTTTTACCCTAGTCTTTTCTTTTTTCATTTCGTAATTCTCTCTATATTTCAATTAAGGCCCGGCCTTCACATGGACTTTTTTCTGAAACTGGAGCCTTTTTTAAAAAAAGGGGGGGGAGAGGGAAGAACCAACACTACGGTACTGGATAAGTGGGTCAAGTTGTGAAGTTACCTGGGAGAACTGATAAGCTGGACCACTTCAGACTCATTTCTATCCAGTACAGATGAAAAGCTTGAACCAACAGATGTTAAAGCAGAACTCCATATAAGGATGGATCAATCATTAGTATAAATGGAATAACTGTTCAGAAGAAAACAGGATTACCAGTTTCTTCACAAAAGACTCGACAATCAGTATAAAGTGAGGTTTCCAAGATAGGTTAGAAACTAAGGTGTCACCAAGTATGATCACTGTGTAAGTGGTGGAATTACAGATCCACCAAAAGATAAGGAAAAGGTTGTGAGGGATATTTGACAGTAAGATGTGCAAAAATTGGGTTTGGAAGAGTCAAGCTTAACCAGGTTTTGTCTACCTGTGATATCTAAGCCTGAGTTTATATTAAAAGTTGATACGAGATACAGAATGAGTGAAAGAGGATTCGAGCAGATTTAAGGGGAATAGAAGAATGAAATGTCAGGTCATCTGTATATAGGTGCATTTTGTTATCTGTTGAAGAAAGGCAATTGCTGATATGAAGGAGAAAGTGCATTAGGACAGGACAGAAACCTAAGGGACAACACAGTTGAAAGGGAAAGGGGGAGACAGATCAACCAGAGAGGAAAGTAGACATGAGAGAGCAAAGAAAGGGAAGGAAAACAGAGGAGGGGAGCCTGGAAACAAGACCCCAATGCTGTACTTTATTAAATGCTTTGGATATATCAAGGAAAAGCACATTATTCTCCAAAATCTTTCAGATATGATGACCACACATTAATAGAATAGGAAAGGATATCACCAGTGGATCTTATCTTACAGACGACATATTGATGATTAAAGAGAAGACCGAGATTCAAGATCTTTGAGGATATGGGACTTCACGAGGAATGCAAAGACTATGAAAACAGTAAAGGCCAAAGCAACTGGATGATATTTAGAGGGGTGAGAATGGTCACCAATCTTATGGATGTGGTGTGCCAATGCATGTTTATAAGAAGAAGAAAAAGTTTTGATATCTAAACAGAAAAAGAAAAGACAAGCAAGCACAACACAAGTTCAGAAATGCACTCTTTCAATACCTGTGCTTTTCAGACAGTACAAAAAAGATTACTAGGAGGGCCATAGGATTAGAAAGATGAGCATCAGGTGGTGAAGGTAGAGTTAAAGAAGAAACATGAACCAAAGACAGTTGCTTTCTCAAAAGGAGACAGATACAGTGAAGGAAAAAAAAAAAAAAAAAAAAAAAAGGAATCATAAGTTATTTAGATGCCTTTAGCTAAAAACCAAACCACCTTATCCATGGATGAAGGGGAAACGTCACACTTCCTATGGATCAAGGAACACCGTTTCTCTTGGATAACAAAAATGCAGTAATTATGGGCAGTGATAAATGCTGACTGTGAGCATGAGGAAGGTAGGTAAGTTTTCCAAGCCTGATATGCCAGGTCCCTTGCCTGAATGGCTCCAGAACAAGAACAGTTGAAATATGGAATGAAAGAAGAGGCAGACTTGGAGGAAGAGATATAAGCTTCCATCTCCACAACAACAATCTCTGCTATGCATCTGACTGACTGAAGCAAAACCACAGGAAAGACAGCAATCCACCCAAAGAAAATTACAACAGAATTTTTGCAAGTTATTCCAGTCAGCTTGACTGAGGTGCCAATATGTACGCTTAGAAGAATCTGCTGGAGGAGGAAGTGCCAGCAAAAAAGTACACTTATGAGACAATGGTCAAGTGAACCAATGGAGGCAAGAATAAACAGCTACAGAGCCAAAGATTAGAGGTTGAAAAAGGTTCAAGGTCCTTGGTCAGTGGGCACAGCAATCAGGATCATGGGTAGGGTAAGTGATATTTTGCTCTAGATCATTTAGATCAGTGAAAGTGAGGGCTTCTATAGGAGGAGTTCAACTATTCCCTATGGTTTATTATATTTATTTATCATATCTGATCACCATTTCCCACATCAGTGAGGTAGCACCAGGAAACAGGTGAAGAAAGAATCATCCATTCATATATACACATACATGCACTTAAACATATATATTAACATAAATATATATATATACATACATTGGAGGTGGAAGGATGGAGTGAAATGGATTTTGGAGGTGGAAGGATGGAGTGAAAGGGATTTTGAGCGGTCGGGGCCTGAACATGCAGGAGGGTGAAAGGCGTGCAC
>JAYMFT010123585.1:0-13198 GCA_038088735.1 Panulirus argus | reverse complement strand
TAATAATAATAATAATAACAACAATAATAATAATAATAATAATAATAATAATAATAATAATAATAATAATAATAATACTAAAAATAACAATAATAATAATAATAATAATAATATTAATAATGATAATATTAGTTCTTCCTATGAGAGTAAGGAAGGTGTGCATGAAGGAAGAGAGGAGGCTGTGTAGTTTGACTAAATAAGGATTAGTGAAGTCAAAGTTAATGGTCTGGCTGGTGGGAAAAGTGTGTGCAAGGGTTGTAGAACTAGGGGCAGGTCTACATTATGCTGGGGATGGGGGCATGGAAGGTGAATTAGCTACTATTTGTAGATGACATGACCCTGATGGCAGACTCAAGAAAGAAACCCCAGAAGCTGGTGATAAAGAGATTGGGGTATGTGTGAAAGGCCAGACATGAGAGCACATGCTAACTCTTCAAGTGATAAAGCTGCTCTCTTTGGTACCTTGTTTTCCTTTAACTTAACTTTGAATTGATTCAACTTCTAATCCCCAGCCCTCATCTCCCCCCCACTGAATTTATGCTTCCTTCTATTTTCTCCTCATGCAGGGTCTTCCAGGTTTTCTTCCAGCTTCAGGTGGGAATTGCATATAACTCAGATGGCATACTTCCTTGGGTTCTAAGGGAGTGTGCTTTGGAGCTAGCAAAAATCCATGCTTGCCCATTTGCTTCTGTTTAAAAACCCAGACTCTCCCTTCTGCGTAGAAGAACATCTTGGCATAATCTATCCCTATGAAATGAGACCACTCTTAGCCCTCCAAACAGCTGCTCCATTTATACAAAGGATTGATCTATCCTTGTATGGAGTACTGCTATCATATCTGCAGTGACTCTAGCTCTGCAACTTTACTTGATAGAGTTGAACTGAAGGAAGTCCAATGTATAAACACTCCCTCGCTTACTTCAAAACTTGACACACTTTCCCTAAGCTGGAATGTTGGTTCACTTTTCCTTTTCTGAAAGTATTTCTCTGACTTTTGCTTCTGAGGGCAGGGTGCTTGTGTGCCCCTACCACTAGCTAGAACACACAATACTCAGAAAGCTGCTGTGCCTCATGATCACTTTGTGGTCGTTGGCAACCCAAAGGTGGGTCATTTTGAAAACTGTTTCTTTCCATACATCTTGAATCCATGGATTTTCTACCCTCTCATGCCTTTCCCAATAACTATGACCTGGCACATTTTAAAAGACACACTTTTCACTTTTTCCAAAATCTGTAAATACTTTCCCTTGTCTCTTTCAATAACTTTTTTTTAATTCTTTTTAACACAAAGGCTCCAGTCACAGATATAAGTCCACATCAAGACTTGGCCTTAACCGAAATATAAAGACATTAATGAAGGGTAAAAAGAACAGACAAGGAAATGTATTTACAAATTTTGTAGAATGTGGGAACCCTGTCTTTTAAAAAGTGCTGTGCCATAGTTATTGGGAAAGGCATGAGAGGGTAAAGAGTTCCAAAGCTCGAAGTGTAGGAAAAGATAGCCTTAAGTATGGTTAGTGTAGTAAGTTAACTGATACTCAGTTATCTGTAGTACTGGTGGGTCTATTTCATAACTTGTTTGGCTTTTCACCCAATCTGTTGTGTAATGCAAGAGCTAAATGGGGATTCTGAACACATTTCTCAGCCTGTCCACAGTTTGAGGGAAGCTACACAATCCTCTGTATATCCCTGTACTTATCCTTTTTATTATGATTTCATTAATAAAATAAGTGACCAATCTGTACCTACAGATATGAAATACTGAGCAAGAGATACGTATCTTTGTATTACTGTTATATCAGCAAAAATTGTGCTTAGTTAAAAGTGATAGTACAATTTTGAGAATATCAAGAAGAATATGAGAAAAGATTTACAAATCACTCATTTCTGAATATTAGTAACACACTGCAGCATATAATTCACCTACATTAATCAAAAAAGTAAATAAGCAAGTGCCACTGTATCTAAGCTTTCATTAACAAGATTTCAGCATGATTGTCATATAAAACTTATAATATTCTCGACAATAAAAACAAAAACTATAGAATAAGACTAATTCCACTGTCCCAGAAGAAGTGTGTTAAACAAAATTATGAAGGTCTTTATTGTTATGCACTCTTCCATGAATACTGGTAAGTGTTTAAAAGTTCACAACTGAAAATGCTTCAACTGCATTAATCAATAATACTGTATTTCATCGCAACCTCTGGCAACCACTGTAAAGACCATTTGGTATTACTGGTTTGTTTCTTGTGCTGCTTGAAAACCAATTCTAAACTCACTTGTATACCACTTGTAAGTCCAGCAATTTGTTTCACAATCCCTGAATTCAGTATAGCAAAATTTAATGTTTTTGAGTGTGTGCATGTGGCATGCAATACTATTAAATTTAACCACCTACAGTTCCTAATTTCTATTTGACTTTTGCTACTGTTGATCAGGTCTAAAGTTACCAATACTATTCAAACTGAAGTGCTGTTAAAGACGTCATCACCTGCAGAAGAGCTGTTATGAGTGACATACTGGAGAGTCTACATCTTATAATAGGATATGGTGATATTAATGGGCCTTACAAGGAAGAAATAAAATGAAACCAACCTGTTTACACCATGGCATGTGGGAAGACAATCATGGGAGAACATTTCTTATTCTTGAGCTTGGTCTGGGAGCAAACTGTTTAACTACTCCTCTGATCTGTGAGGCTTTTGACTAATTAAAGGAATAAAGGAATAGCTTGTTACCAGACCAAGCTGTTTGGGCAATGATATGCCCCCAACATCAATATGTTACTTAACCGAATTATGGAGAGCACAATCTGTTCTTATTCAGTATGCTTCCTTTGTTCTTGCGTGCTTTATAATTAAAGGCTACATGTATTAATTTTACTGATGGACACCGAATTTTCATCTCATTCTCATTTGGAATTTCAAGAGGAGATATGTGAGGAGTGGGGCACTAATCTTTCCAGCTCATTTAACTTGAACAGTAAAGAAGTTACATAGAAAATGAAGTAAAAAAGTGGATAAAGAAAAGTAATAGGAAAGGTGAATGCAAAAACTGAGCATGATAATATCAATAAAGTGCAAGGATATAATTATGGTTATTGCAGGATCTGTGTTTAGTTAAAAGAGTGTTACAAACTACAAAACAAATGAAGCTAAAATTAAGTAAACCATTAAATTGGAAACAGAGATTGAGAAAATATTTTTCTGAAAATCACCACACACTTCTCCTATGATGCAAAACTGATTCCATAGGAGACCACTGTAAACCACTCTTCTAACTAAATCTGTACAAATAAAGGAAATTGCATGATGTCAAGTCTCCTTTTCCTCCATCATTTAGCAGAAGATTTCTACTGAGAAAATGAACACAAAAAAGGCTAAATTCAAAAGTGAAGCAAGTCATACTACCCTGCATATGCAGAAACTGTTTTTATGAATAGGCAAATCATATCAAGTATAAAATCATAAAGAGTTATAAGTGCTTTGAGGTGATGAAAACAAATTTAATAAAATCATATAAAGTTCAAAAAAGTCCTTGCTTCAGAGTACTTGTAAAACAAACAAAACATTTAACTTACGGGGAACTACAGGAAGCACTACGTAGTCTAGGTTAAGACAGAACACAACAGCACTGGCCAGGCGGGCGCTCAGACAAGTCAGCATTGGGCTTGTGGCTAGGCTTTTGGCACTTTATATGGTGTTTTGTTGAGCTTATGTCACTGGGGTCTACATCTGCAATGTCAAATGTGGGGGCTTGTGATACTGTCTCTCCATCCTTAAGAGGTCTTCCCATACTGGAGACACTGTCCTCACTATAATGCACACTTAAACTTGATTCTGAGTGGGTAAGGTGTTTAGAAGATAACTGGTCACAACTATCGGCAAGAAGCAAGTTATTTAGAGAGTGCTGTTCAGTGCTTACTTGCTTACGACCTATTCTCAGTACATCCTTTGTGCATTCTTCTCTGCTGTCTGCACCTCCACTCTCACCCACACTACCTGCACCAACACTTTCTTCAGACTCCTCTGTAGTTTGGTTGGAGGGTGATAAGCTACCTGTGTCCATATAATGAAACCCTCCTAATACTGGAGAGGGTGGTGGTTTGTCTGCACTATCACAGAGTTTGGGTGTAGTGGACTGGTAAACTTCCTGGGTAGGTTTCATTGGTTCAGAAAGAGTTACTTCAAAATGTTTACTAGAATTTTGTTTATCACAGTTAGGATCCTGATGTACAGGAACCTCTTCAAACCATTCCTCTGTGGAGGAGCTATGATGTGAGATGAACCTTGAGGAGGAAGCTCTAAGTCGAAGCTTAGCAGATGGTGGATATGTCTGATGGATGCAGGTGCCGGTATCAAGAGAATGGGAAGAGGCTAAAGGTACATGCCAATGGGGTCTTACCGGAGCAATGACAGTGTTTGGTGCTGAGTTGACTCGCTTTAGCAGCTGTTCATGGCCATCAACACTTATTTCTTCAGCAGTTCCCCTCAGTAATAAAAGGTTACGCAAAAGGTCTCTCGATTGTATTCCACCTTCTTTTCTCAACTGTGGTTCTTTAGTGGGACAGCCACAATGACACTGATGATTAATTTTTTCTTCACTAGCACCAGCACTACACACACACTGAGGCAATAAACATGGCCCATGACTGCCGACACTACCTGGAGCAGGAGCCACATCTACCCTTACTGGGTTGACACATGCAGCAGCCGGGGTCATGGGGGTGACCTGGCCTGGGAGGGAAGACAGGTAACTACTGTTGGGGCACACAGATGTGACTACAGGTCTTGGGCAGGGTGGGTAGGACTGACACAGGCACCAACCCGCCTGCACAAAACACTGAGCATCAGGTTCATGCACAAAGTTACGACATGGTGCATGAGGAGAGCAACACGGCACTGTACCTGCTCCCATGGGCACCTCCACACACAAACTCACAGGCTGCACAAGAGAAAAAAAGTTCATATTTAGATTAAAAAATACTGTAAACTTGTTAGTCATTATTATCCTACCTAAAAGAAAACAGAATAATCAAACAAATGACCACAGCTTAATGATAAATAAAAGTCAACCTAATTTGCAACTTAACTAATTTTAAGGATTATAAACTTATACTTGACTACAGCTAATGCTTCTCAGAACAAAGTACTAATTGCTCTAGCTATGGAAGATAACAGCATAGGATAAGCTATTTTATGTAAACTGTGTGTGTAATTAACTTTTTTTACGTGATGGAGAGGGAGTTCTATACTCCTGGGGCCCCATCTCTTGAACTTTCTTTACTGTTATAGAGTTTTTAAACTTATGTATATTAACACTTATAATTTCATTATTTAACAATGTTCATTTATCCACTAATCATAATCTGCTGGAATAAAAGTAAATTATATGTTCTGTACCAAATTTCTTGCTTTGTTTCATGTTATAATATCTAATTGCTTTACCTTTGCTCTTTTTAAAAACTGTTCACCACATTGGTTAAGAAACTTGATGGTTGGGATCAAGCAATCCCTTACTCTATTCAACGGTGAGCAAATTCATGGCCTCAACCATCTCATTATCATTCAGCTCTTAATTTTGGTACTTTTTTTTTTTACCTCCCCTGGATGTTCTCTATCATTTCTTTACACTTTATGCATGCAGCAACCAAACTCTAGAAACATATTTTGGCTAAGCATATTCTGTGAATAATTATCTAAATATTTCTTTATCTGTCCTTGATTCTACCTCACTGATGTGGAAAAAAAGAAAATACTCAAATGTAATTCTAAAATATGCCAATGTCCTTGATTCTACCTCACTGATATGGAAAAAAAGAAAATACTCAAATGTAATTCTAAAATATGCCAAAAAATATTTGTCTCCCTCATATTTCTCCTGAAAAGGAGCTCTGGTAACATGGTAGGTACAATGTTGACTCCTTAGTACCCTTCACACACAGATTCCTGCAGCCTATTTCCTGCTATGTAAATATCTAATGAAACCTTGTCCTATCCCTATCATTTTGCATTTACTTGGGCTGAATTTCATTAAAAATAACTTAGAAGTTTATCTTCATTCCCTTGTTAGATGATGCCATCCACATTTTTCTTTACTTTCTTCATGACCTTAGCATAGCACACAAATATGTTCAGATATGGGTCCAGTTTCTATGACAAGTTTGTGTATAAATACATACTTGTAATTACTTATTTAGACAGTACACAGAGAAAGTTGCACTCTCATTAGACCCCATCTTTCAAATGTTTTTTCACCATGAAACAGCTTTTCAAACATCTGCATACTGTCAGTATGAAGTTTCATCATTCAAATTATTCCAAGTATCCACCATCCTTACACTCTAACAGCACTTATATAATCATGTCCTTTCTATCAAGTTTCTTGTTATGAACTCTTGTTACTCTGGTATTGCATCTCATAATGAACTGTTTAGTACTGATATCCAACTGAATTTGAAACCTGAAGGTTGAAAACTGACAAACCTTTATCATTTTTCCCCTACACTGTGGGCAAATTTGTAGGCCTCAGCCTCTAATTGTATCAAGAACAATCACCCTTACTCTTATCTCTTCCATGGTGGACAAACTTATGGCCTCTAGCCTCTCACTGTAGCTGAGTTCTCTTTATTCTGTGTCATCTTTCTGCCTTTCTATGGACTTTCTTAATTTGTTCTTTGTGCTTCAGGAAATATGTTGACTAATCTTGAGAGGATATTCTAGTTTTTTCCTAATAAAGAATGGGAATAGTTTGCTGAATATTTTCTTATCCATGTACTTGAATGCGACTCTAATATTTGCCAGGAGACAGTTTGTTTCCTTTATATTTCTCCAAAGGTAGGGTTCTGGCAAAAAGTTGAATACACTGTTGACTCCAATTTCCCTCCTATGGATATTCCTGCACTTTTTCCTCCTACATAATATTAAAATTGAGGTCTTCTTTCATTAAGTCGAACTCCCAATACTTTATATTTACTCAGGTCGAATTTCAACAACCATGGGTCAGATTGGTCAACTTTGAATACTATCTAGGCCCCCTTGTAAGATGATGCAATCCTCATCACTATTCACTTTCTGATGACCTTAGCATTAACTGCTAACTCATTCAGCTACGAATCCAGTCCATTTGGAAAGTTATTTACATAGTTCAATATACACAATGATCCAAGGACTGAGCCCTGTGACACATGACTGGGGACCTGACCCCATTTCAAGAAGGTTCCTCTGGCATGTGACCCTTCCTTCCTCCTACAAAGGTAACCTTCAATCTATACAAGAAGTCTTCCCCTTACTCCTGCCTGAAGATCCAGCTTCCTTACCAGTCTCCTAGTGATACAGTATCAAGTACTTTCCGGCAGTTCACATACACACAATTCACCCATCCTTCTCTTCTGAATAAAATGGAGCTCACTCTCATATAGAATGAAATGTTTGTTATAAATGATGCTTTACCTACATCCACACTACCTCTCACTTGGGTAATTTCTCCTTTGGAAGTGGTCATTGATTCACTTTCTTATTTCCTAGTATTTCACAGACTGCTCTCCCAAAGAGACTGGTCCATAATTCCCGGTCTCCTTTCTTAAAACAGGTGTGACATTTGCCCTCCCACACTCCCTTTGGCATTTTACCTTCCATCAGCGATATCTTCACAGACATTTCAAGTGGCCTGTTTTGTGTATCTGTTGGGTGATGGTAATGACAGAATGAAAGTATTGCTTACTAATGCTGATGGAAAGTGCTGATATTGTTGGAGCTGTGGAAAGAAAGCTTAATACAGAGATAAGATCTCATCTTTTCTGTCCAGAGGTGTACATGATAATACGGAGGATAAGAGAAGACAAAGGAGTAGGAGGTCTTGTTTCCTAATAAGGGATAATCCTTAGTTTCAGGAAATATTACTAAACTGCCCATTCAGATTCTACAAAATGGGAAGGGTAACTGCAGGAAAGCAGCGCATAGTGTTACTGATATTACATAATCCTCCAACAAATCTTTGTGATCCAGAACAAATATACAATAATGAAGGAACTATCAGAATGGTGCATGAAACAGTAAAACATACACTTCTTAGAGAAGGTCAGGTAATAAGAATGGGGGATTTCAACTATAGAGAGACACACTTGCAAAATTTGGATTCTCACTGTAACAGGAAATCTATCTATCTATATCTCCGATACCAGTTCCCTTTAGGAAACCCCTCAATGGGCTGGCCAAGGCAAAAGAGTCTTCATAACTTGTGAACTCAAGTGCCACTTTGTAGCCTTTTAGTGCCTCACTTTTAACTGGCCACTGGCAGAGGACAACTCTAGTGCAGTGTTTCTAGAGGCTGCTAACTAAAGTTCCTATCAACTACTTCTACCTATGTTCCAACCTACTACTTTAACCTAATGCTCACTCTAAATGTTCCTGCCTACCACTTCTACCTAATGTTCGTACCTACTACTTCTGTCTAATGCTTCTGTCATTTTGCCAAAAGGCAAAGCTAGCACACAGTGCTCACCTCAGAAACATCTTGAGTTACGAAGAATGAGTGGTGTGAGTTAATTTTTGCCAAATGTTATGTGTGACAAAGAGGGATTCTATGTCTGTGGACAGAATGCCAGAAGTCCATGTGTGGTTGAGGCAGAAAGAAAAGACAGCTACCTGGGTCAGAGTAGTGCAACTTGACAACCACTTAAGTGTTGGCTCACAAAGCAGCTGTCACTAACCCTTCTGACACTCTGGAGAGTAGCACTGGTAATATAACTCCCAGGTGAGTGGCCTTTTACCAGCTACAAACTAGCATAAAAAGAATCATGGGGGCATAAGTCCTTAGAGCATGTACAGGAAAATTTCCTAAATCAATGAACACACCAGCATGAGAGGTACTGATACACCACCATTACTAGATCTTATCTCCACACATACTAGCATGGGTGTTGAAATATTATATATCTCATGCAAGAATTCTTAAATGTGGGATCCCGTGTACTAGCCACCGTGGACAGAAAAAGAATAAAAGATCTTATTTTATCAGCTGTAGTGAAAGAGTCAAACACTTGCTGAGATGTGTATCTTTCTTCCTCAATAATTTTCTTGAAATGCTCTGGGTATCATTGTGCTGCCTTGGTATCAGCAATGGCAGTCTCCACACATTTGGATGGTATGGAAACCATGACACATTTCAAACTTCTTAAGCCTCCACCTACATATAACAAAAACTTCCTACAGAATTGTCTAGCCTACTTCATTCTTCATCATTATGTTATGAATTTGCCTTCTATATAATCAGTGCATATATAAACAACTTTCTTTGATTCTGGCCCTCAATACAAGTGCTAAGGAGGTTTTCCATTCTCCCTACCACACTGCTTCTTTTCTAAGATACTAGTGTAGTACTTGTTGGACTGTCAGACAAAGAACATAATCTCATTTCCTCTTTATTCTTAAGAATGTTGGAAACAGATGAGTGAGCAAAAATCATAGGCTTTGTTACAGCCATGACTTTTTGACCAGCATCAAATCTCCTAAACACCAATAATTTAATCTTGAGAGAAAACCTTACTACCTGTACACCAGTAAGTATCTTCAACATACCTTACAGACATATTGAAATACCTAAACTTATGTTCGATGTAGTAAATAGAGGGTCAGTAGTGAAAGCAAACCATGGTGTGCTTCAATCACTTTTTTTTACCAACATTCCACCTGAGGATGGGATATAAACACATTTTGCCAATTGAAGAGACACCAAATGAATATTTCTCTGTGACATTATTCCAATGGGCATGATATGCACAAAACTACCTTCAAATATCCTGATCAATTCTAACATTGAAAGGAAAGATTATTCTATACATGAAAAATGCAGTGCCTGCAAAAGACAATGTCCGCCACCATATATTTTCAAAGATGATGAGACTGCTAAGGCTTATTGTGGGTAAAAGTATACAATGCTCTCAGGGTGAAATCATTATACATCTGGATGCTGAGACTAGTGTTTCTAACTATGTGAGCACTGGTAACCTGCATCAGTGTCTCTGACTATCTTGAGGAAAGGATGTTCTTTACCCTTTCTAGCTGTCATTTCATTTTGGGAATTTCACTTTTGGGTGCTTTATTTCTTTCACCTATGGTTTCTAAAGAAGAAATTTTCACCAGGAAGCAGGAACATAAGGGTGCATGTGAGATTTCTAAGCACAATGGGTATTCAGAACACAAGAGTGGGAGGCTGCTTCAGTGACTTGTCTCATTCATGAGATAAAGTGCCTCACCTTGTTCAGAAGATCAAAGACCCTATGGACCAAAAACATGGACCTAGAATACCTCAGGAACCTTACCAATTCCATGCCCAAATGTCTACAGATGGTAATCAAGGCTAAAGGAGAGATGACAAAGTACTAAGTTGTAAGTGTGACATCGCCCTTGAAAAAGTATGGGGAGGTGGACAAGTTTTTGTGTACACTGTAAGGGTGAAATATATTCTTTTCTTAAATCTGTCCTAAGTATGAAGGAAAGTGCCTAAAATCAATAATGTACACTACTTCTCAAAAGTCATGAGTCTGAAATGTCTAAGGTCTACATGTTGCAAGCTGGAACATAGATGCATATGTATATAAGAAAGCCATTTTGATATGTGACTAAAAGCAGAGAAAAACAAGAAAACTTATTTGATTGCATGAGTAGGTAATGTTTAATCTACCAAATAAGATTATTTCTATACATAATTGTTTCTCTTGCCTTAGCAAAGTATTATCAGAAACAGACTTGCTATGGCCTTAGCTGTACATATCCACAGTCTAGCTATCATGCTTAATGCACAGAAACCAAAACCAACCATCCATGTTCTATAAATCACTTTCATAACAAAAATAACCATACTGATAATCCTTATGGAATCCATCATAGAATAAAACTGATGATTCTATTAATCATCAGTTCTCAAAAAACATTATAAAAGCTCTACAATATTCACTAATAGCTCCAAGTTTGGTCACTGATACATGAAATACTTAAATTTTCAACATTATCGTTCTACAACAAAATTACTGGCATTTTTCCACTATGACCATGCAAAAGTTACATATACAAGGGCAATCTTATCTGCATATCAGAATATAAGGAAAAATTGAATCCACTTTCACTCAAACAGGAAACTGTGAATTCTAAACAGATTCTACTTCCCACACTATCCTAGAAAGTGGCAAAAATCATAACGTTCTTGGTTCAAAATAGTTTTTCAAAACATTCGATCAGTATTCAATATCAATAATTTAAGAATTTCCCCATTATTATCTGTTAAATCTACAAAAAAATGCCAAAAAACAATGCAAACAACTCAAAATTACAATCATCTATTTCTGTTTACAAGCACTCAAAGATACACATCCTTGTCTAATTACAACTGAAACATACAGTAATTATGTTCATATAATTGCAAACCTACAATATACAGTTAAATGCAAAACTTACCAGCTGTAACAGGAATACTTATTGACACAAGCACACACAAATGTCCTTATAATAATAATAATAATAATAATAATAATAATAATAAATAATAATAATAATGTAATAATCATAATAATACCCAAATGGACCTATCCATAGTTTAACATAATAATAATAATTCTTCAAGACTTGTTTCACAAATGGTCCAAGTGTTACCTTGGGACCACCTTTTCCAGGGTCCCTGCAGCTCCAAGACTGTGCTACACTCAGTAGCAGGTACAAGATGGGATCCTTTGAAGAAAGAAGCTCTCTGAAGAGACTGTAGTCAGTTTTGTTAACTGACAATGATACAACCTTGCCAAAGGTGACTTTTTACTTACATTATAACCTCAAGCAAGTGGAAATTGGTGATACCTAGTTTAACAAGAACACTCATGCACATTCACATGTATGCACAACCCTGAAGCATACAAAACTGCTGCAACATATATAATGTCTATTAAAGTCAAGGCATCAAAACAAAAAACAGGTATCATGCTTCCTTTTTATAGAATCCAAGTTGGGTAGAACATGCAAAATTTTCCTATTCAGTTTTAATTACTGACAGTTTACAAACCTTTAAATATCAGAAACCTAAAAACAAATGACATATCTACTGAAGAATTCTGCAAGCTGGTCCAGTCATGTGGAGAATAAAGCCACCAAATTTTATCAAATCAAATAACTGAAAGACTTCATTTTGACATGATAAAAAGAAAATTATCATGGCAAACTACAGAGCACTGCACCACTGACCTTCCCTCAAGGCTAACATGACTCACTCAATATTCGAACAATGATCGACAAAATGAGTTGCGAGGGAGGAAAAACTCTGCTAGGTCATATATATACCATAGCAGATTTTCCCACTATGACAAGTGGTGTTTCCAACTTCCAACAGTGCCCAAAGACACTGGTAAGAAAGGAAGAAGGATAATTATTTATTTGCACACAAGAAAATCCTGAAGGAGAAATGAAACATGTGTAAAATACATACCTGGTATTCCTCTGTGTTCATATATGATGATATAGAAGTACAATCAAAAGAAACCTTGAATAACATATTGCATATTTGAGGAATCAGGTCAACTCCAGAACCTCTGGGTGAACAGTTCCTCCTGGAAAGACAAGCTACATTAAATGGTGGAGGAACTAATACAGATTTTTCTATGAATTATGGATTACTCATATTCCATATCATCTTATGGCTGAAACTCATTTCACTGGATTGAAAAAGTGGGAAACTTTCAATTTCTAATGATAAAACTTAGTTATCATAAGCATACCTAGGAACTAATTTCAAATACCTTATCAGAGCTAATTTCTTTTTTCTTTAAGAAAACAAGGGATTTACATCAGCTTCCCTTTGACCAACTTACTGAAACACAAATTATACAATATAGGAATAGTCAGATGTGAAGTTACAACCAGCAAATAAAGCAACAGAAGATCACTCAGCACATTGGGTGCACAGAAACATTATCATGTGTTAAAGCATAATTCATGGTAAAGCTGAAATATGGCTTAGCTAACACTGCTGCATGATGTCTGAACTCTCTGGAGATTCCTGATGTCAAAAGGAATGATGCATTTGCCTCAACAGGTCAATGGCTAAGTTTGCATCTGCAGGAGACTCCTGGTGGCCCTACTCACTGAGAGAGAGAGAGAGAGAGAGAGAGAGAGAGAGAGAGAGAGAGAGAGAGAGAGAGAGAGAGAGAGAGAGA
>JAYMFT010123574.1:0-13199 GCA_038088735.1 Panulirus argus | reverse complement strand
CTCTCTCTCTCTCTCTCTCTCTCTCTCTCTCTCTCTCTCTCTCTCTCTCTCTCTCTCTCTCTCTCTCTCACTTCCTCATCACTCTGGCCCATGCGCCAACCAGGGGACAAGGTGGACGTCCACGCCCCTTCTCAAGAGCGTCTGCCAGTTCCCCCCTAAACACACACACACACACACACACACTCCGTTTCCCGCCCGGCCGTAGAAGGCGCCCATCCTTCACGGTGGGGGTCGTGGGACACCCTCCCCCCCGACACCCCTCACTGACCACCCATCACCAGTGAGGTCTTGGGGACTGACTCTTCGCCTCCTGAGAGACTTAGATAAATCCTTAACAGTAAAGTTTGTCTTTGTGCTGGATTTCTTGGCAGTCAACAGCTTAATGTAAATATATATATATATATATATATATATGCAGGGGGTGAGAGAGAGAGAGAGAGAGAGTATACGGACCTCATCTTGCCATAAATAGGAACATCACCCCTATAATCTGGGACGGGGAGTCGATGCACCAGTTAGCCTTGCCCACTGGAAGGGGAAGAGGTGAATGGATGTTGTGGGAAAGGGGAAGGGGTAGAAGGGGAGCAGTGATGAGGATAGTAGGTGAGTGTGGAGACTGAGAGATAGAGAGAGGGAGAGAGTACTCACTCACGAACACCTACGACGAGATGTTTGCCGAAGGAGCAGGTCTGTCGCGTAGTACTCTCCTGTAGCAAGATGTGGAGATACGGAGACCGAATCGTGTGAATTACGTGTTGTCACTGGTCGTGCGTGAGGTGGAGAGACTGTTATGTTTGTAGACTGAATACCAGCAGTCTAAGTGTGGGTGAGGCAGGAATAAATGACAGATATATTCTTACTTCCTTTATATATGCTATGGTGTCCCCTCTGAGCGAGATAACGTCAGGAATAGACGACTGAGCTCTGGAGGAAATATCCTCCATTGTCTCCCTCTTCTGTTCCAAAGTCCTAGGAAGGGAAATGGTACAGAGGAGAAAGAGGGTGTAAAAGGAGGAGGAAAACTTGTCGAGGAATTGAGGTATTCAAACAGAAGCTTTATATGAAGACGAAAGCAAGATGACTGTGGCCGTAGAGGGGTTAGCCAGACCCTTTGGGGATGAACGATGATGCAGGGGATATCTCCTGTGGCTTCTACTGTGGCTACTCTGCCATGGGGCTTCTCCTTCCCTCCCTCGACCTCACACGCCAGGGCTGCGTCTGTCTGTGGTTCTGGTCCTCTCAATACAGACAGTGTTGGCTTCAGTTCTGGCTTCGGCTGTGGCACCGTCATACAAGGCAGTTTCCCTGTGTTTGTATGCTTGCGTCAGCGTCCAGATGGTGTGAGCTTATGCATGTGTGTGTGTGTCTATAACTGTATAGTTATGTATAATGCTACATATACGAGGCATATAGATATATATAACGAAGAGATATCTTTATTATTGGAGATAGTGATAATCTCCTTTGTACCGTTTTCTCTCTTCATCTTTGTTTATTATCGTCATTATCTTCTCTGTCCTGGTTCTCTTGCTTTTCTACATTCTTACTTTTACGTTATCTTTTCTCCCACACTGGCATTATACCTCAGTTTACCATTTCTCTTCTAACTTTTACATTTTTCCATATTCATTTGTTGTTTCTAATTCTTATTATCTCTTTCCTATTTGCCTCTTTGTTAGATTCAGTATCCTCTCCTTTTCCTCCAATTTCTATTTTTCATCTGCATTTTCCTCTGTTCTCTTTTTTCTTCCTGATTTTCTACATTCATCCCTTTACGTAAATATATACTTTGAAGCAAAACCTTCGTGTACCGTCATTTACTAATTCCGCCCTGAGGCTTACTCGACATAAAAACACACGTCCCACATTCTTTTCCCTCTGCACCAGAGGACAAGTGAAAATAAAAACAGATCCTAAGTTTATATTTTACAGTTGTAGTAAAAAATATAGAAGGAGCGAAGCTTGGCGGCCACCATGCATCGAGACAGATGGCGTCGCTTTCAAGGAGATAGACCCCGCCAAGGCCAGATGTCGGGTAAAACACACAATCACAGAGCCTGTCCAGTTGCATCGCGCAAGGTGACCATGACCTCGAGACGTGGGTATGGACCTCGTCTCCCAAAGGGAGCGTGTGTCCCTCCCCGCCGAGAGAAGCTGTGGTCGAAGTCATGGGAGAGTGAGTAGAGTTTGTCAGCAGCGAGTACCTTGGGCTGAGTGGAATGGGAGACGGATTTGTTAGGATGGGAGATAAACTGAATTGGTGGATGTTACGCGAAGTTGAGTGGAAGAAAATTCTTTTTCCTGGAATGGAGTGCTTGATGTGAGGTCGAGGATGTTATGACATCGAGCTTTGTCGGGAGATCGGACAGTGTCTTGTTCTGTATGAAGATGGTCTAGGTCGTAGGGGCCTAACACATTGTCGTGGAGGACACTACTGGACGTCCCAGCACTGGTGAGAGGGGGTGGGGGTATGCTGTCGTTACCACCAGCCTTCGTGGCGAGTTTGGGTGCCACTGGTCAGCGCAGGAGGACGGCCTCGCTATGGTTGTGGATTTTCTCACCTAAACTGGTCGTCATGACTGTGGCCTCAGTTCAGTCAGAGGGAGAGAGAGAGAGAGGGGGGGGGGGGCAAGGTGACTGGCTACTCTGGTCGGCCGTATCCCTCGCGCGTCGGCAAAAGGCATCCGACCAGGTAGCATTCCGCTGGCCATTACGATGACACATAACGCGTTTCGCCGCCCGTGAACTTCTTGAGAAAACACGAAGGACCTCTGAGGACGCCTCGTTAATCCAGAGGCCATGAAGAACAACGCAATGGTACGCTTCGCCGTAATGGCAGGCAGAATGCCACCTGGTCGGATGCCTTTTATGAGGGCACCGACGTCGGGCACGGCCCTGGACTGGACAATCTGGTGTTGCCGTTGGCTTCGCTCTCATCGTATCCGCTGGTGTTACAGGAGGTCTTCCAGGACATCTCCCGGCCGGCTGGATGATGGGATCTCGAAGTACAGTCCCCGTGCGAGTGCCGCCCACAGGGCAACAATACGTACCGTAAGATTAGCATGACATCCTGGACGATGATGAACGCCCAGTCTCTAACCTTCGTCAACATTTTTCCTGGACGAGTCTTCGATGACCAAGGGAGAAGAAGAGTTTATCCCCGTCCAAACCGATGGCAAACGGGAGCTGGATCGCGGTAATATCGGGGTCCGTTAAATCGAGAGTTTACTGTATACATACAGCGTTAATGGGATGGCCTTGATTAGGGCCTCAGCTGCCCGTGCCATCTCAGCTAACATAAAAACAAACAGTGTGGCGTACTGGGTTCCTCAGTAGGAGAGCAGTAAACCATGGCATCATCAAGAGGGCAGATAATAAGGTCAAGCCGGGCAAAGGCACGGAGATTATGCCTCATCCGTCTACACACATGCAGTCGTGAAGGTACTCTGGCCATCTCCTCGACCGGCGTCATCGCTGGGGATCCCAGGGAAGCCATCGCCGGAGCGGGGAGTCTCATGCAGTACCCTACGTGCGGAGACCATCAAACAGATCAAGTGGCGGACGTCTTCTTGGAACTACCAAGGCTGTGCGGCGCGTCACTCTCGATGGCAACCTTCGCGTCCCACTGTGGACGGGTGCTGGCGCGCCCTCCTCCGTCACCACGACCACCGTCATCCCCAGGTAGCACGCCTGCCAAACGAAAGCAACAGCTATCGCACTGGGAGGGAGGTACTTCTCCTAAGGCCAGTCTTAGCTGCGCTTGGACGAACTCTCGTATCGTGAGCTGTGACTGGAAGGCCACCTCCCTTGTAACAACGCTCGTTTCCCCACGCAATGTTCCGAGCTCTGCAGCTCTGTGGGGTGTGAGGCACCTCGCCATATCCTAGTGAACTGCAGTTACGTGGAGGGGCCACATGTGTCTCAAGGTCATTTGTGTATACAAAAACTTGTTTACATCCAAAGGCGCGTGCCTAATTTTCATGTTTGTCTGCTGGTGTAACCGCTGGGGCGAATGCTTAGAATTTATAAGTTTAGTTCAGAATGATTTCATTACCTGACACATAAAGCGTACGGCCGCTTACAAGTCGCTATTAACCATTTTACACTCTCAGACTTTTGATAGAATTCTCAGAGCTTTACATATAGCATTTGATCTAACTCAGAACCAACAGAACATAAGATTTACACTCGAACTTTCTCTACTATCGTACAACCTTTTTGAATATTTCTGCATGCTGTCCCCATTCATGTCGTTACTAAGTTAATTACATTCATGCACTAGTCATATTATGGCCTCTGGTTGTTGTATCTTTCGAAGAATTTAACACTTAACTTCATCAAACTGGCTTTGAACTCTAAATGCTGTGATCAGGTCGCCCCACACTATTCTCCTTTCCATGGAGGGAAAATTGAAGGCGTCTAGCCTTTCTATATTTACTCATTTATTCTTAATTCTGGTACCGTCTTTACTACCTTCCTCTAGACCTTCTCTATTAGTTCTTTACTTACATACCTCCTTTACAGTTTTCTACACGTGAAGTGATTTCATTGTCAACCAATAGATAATATATTTTCTTGGCAGTTTTCCACATGTGGTGGTCTGATGCTAGGATGGGTGCTGTGTCATCCCTTAAGGCCTCCTTCATACATAGATTCATATACTTTTCTTCATGCGAGATCACAGTCATATGAAGGCTTACTTACGCTGCGTCCCATGTATCCGACCAAGTCCGGAGCTTCTCCAAACCTGTAGGTTGACGTAAGTCCGGTCATTTCGTACTTCTGTCGAGACTTAAGCATGGCCGCAAAGATATTCAAGTATGATTTCAGACCTACTGACAAGTCATTTACATAGATCAGGAAAATCAGAGGTTGCAAGACCGAGTCCTGCAGTACGCCAATTAATTCAATTAGAAATCGGATCTACGACACAGGAATTCTTTCCTTCCACACCATCAATATCCAGTCCATCAAAGAAGCCTACATTTTATGGTTCATTGAAAAATTAGTTTCCTTTACCAGCCTTTTTGGTGGTGCTTAATTCCTTTTAGCAGTCCAAGGACTCTCAACCCACCCACCAATTGTTTATTTAAACCACAACTCATTCTATCGTAAAAGCCTAAATGATTAATATATAACCTCTTTCCTCTATATCCAATTCCATTTTGACTAGGCTTGTGTATTGCTTGCAAAAAATTATCTATTTGCTTTCTGATTATCTTCTCCATGCTCATGATAGATGCTGATTTGCAGTCCAACGCAAAATCCCTATCCCCTTTCCTAAAAATAAGGACAATGATTACTCTCTTCCAATCCCTTGGCATTGCTTCATATTCTGTGATTTCATTTTTTTTATTTCATATCTTGGTGGTCGTCAGGTGTGGGCATCACGCAGTTATCGTGAGAGCTGGTGGTGGACGTGTGTTGCTCTCACAATGGGGGACACCACTTCTTCAGCAATCGTGAGGTCAGACACTGTGATGGTTCTGGAGAGAGTAGTAGAATGGATGCTGGCCTAAGGAGAGGAGGCGGGAGTGCCCGCGCCCCTCAGTAGTGCAGGGAGACCAGAGAGAGAGATGAATTGCCTTGCACGTGGGCGAACTGCATGCATACATGTAGTTCCGCGTTCTTATTCTGATGCGTACTCCCGGTAGACGAACCCTCTCAACCCGACGCACCGTCCTGCAGTAACGCACCCTTCAATTTGAAGCTTCTTACGCACCCCCTAACCTGGCGCACGCTTTCACCTGTTCACCCTCCTACCTGCTACCTAACCCACTCTCCTACCTAACGCACCCTTTCATCTGACGAACCCAGTTACCTGACGCACTCTCTCATCCGACACAGGCTGGAGAAGGAACAGCTGAACTCAGGTCAAGTTGGTAGCTCCTGCCTGGAACTACCTGATATCTTGTTGACGCTGCCCACGTCGATGGCCACTTTGAATGAATTCCCCACTGGCCTTCAGGAGTCCACTACAGCCCGAGGGGAGGAAGGTACCGCTGGCCTTCGAGGAGTTGACGCGGTCGACTGTGGGAATGGTGTCGCAAGAACCTCATGATGGATTGGCCACACATCACTTATGCTCCCTTTGTCTCCGGTCCATTATACCTGCTGGGGAGCTTCCCGTATGTCTCTCCTGAACATGCAGACGTGAACCTTCTTGAAGCCTCTTCCTGCAGCCTGGAACTCTTCAGGGCATCCTCACAGTCCTGGATACCCTACGTGTCCCCCCCCCTCACACATGAGAACCTATACGTCCCCAGCCACAGTCACATATGGATCTCTTACCATTATCCACAACACGTCTACATCCTTGGGAGGCCCACATGCTTCTCACATACCTGTAAACCCACATAGTTCCCAGAGAAAATTAGCCACACACACACACAACCACAGCCCGAAGCTCCGACTGAAGATCCCTCACATTTCACCACACATTTAAACTCCACATATTCTTCTTTAAACTCCACGTATTCTTCTTTTGTATCTACATAGCCACAGATCCCAGAAGATCCTCACACATCCCAGAAGATCCCCACATATCCCAGAAGATCCCTACATATCCCAGAGGATCGCCACACATCCCAGAAGCACACTTTTAGAGCCTCACACAGAGACGTGAAGTGCAAGAACACAGGGAGACTCAACACTTCTTCACACTTCTGCAGACGAATTTACCTCCCTTACATACCAAGCCCATAGGCTCCTTTCATAACCTCTTAGACTCCTCCTCCTCCTCCACCACCACCGTACGTTCCCCTCAACAAACTTGGAACCCCGATGCAATCTCAAGACATCAGGAACGTCGCACGTTCCACAAGCACGCACCTGGAGCCTTTTGCCCGTCCCCACGCCACAGATGGCAAACCACACACACACACACGTTCCCCTGAGCATATGGTGACCTACCTACTCGTCCCTCCCATAGTGGGATTACCTCACACATCCTCCCCTCACCACACATACACATGTAGCTTCACAACGCCCCTCTTCCTACACACACACTCTCACACCTGCAGGAGGCTGACACACCGTCGCCCTACGCACACACACGCACAAGACGCACATATATGGATCGCCACACCTGGCCGCGGCTAGGACCTGACCTTGACAAATGCCCGCCCTTCGATGAGCCAAGCCTGGTGGTGGTTGGTGGGCCACCACCTTCACTTAACCGCCATTTGCTCACGCGCCCTGACTGCTAAGCAGCGACGGGTCCGGGTGCCAGATCAGACCAGACCCCACAGCAAATAATAACAATGTGTCATAATCCCAAGCCAACCGTTAGAGTAGAGAAACCAAGGCATTTCCTCATTGCTTCTACTGGTCTCCAGAATGAACTGTTTGATTTCTGTACCTCCCTCCTTCTCTGGTTCCCTCTTTCCTTCGCTGGCTCCCTCCCTCCTTCGCTGGCTCCCTCACACCTTCACTGGCTCCCTCCCTCGTTCTCTGGCTCCCTCCCACTTTCGCTGGCTCCCTCCCTCCTTCGCTGGCTCCCTCCCTCTTTTGCTGGCTCCCTCCCTCCTTCGCTGGCTCCCTCTCACTTTCGCTGGCTCCCTCCCTCCTTCGCTGGCTCCCTCCCTCCCTCTTCACCACACTGTCCTCAAGAGATCATTCTGCCGGTCGCCAGTGGATCGCTCGACTTATTAATGCACGGTAGCCAGGAGTCAAGCAAGACTTGCCTGTGGGATAGCAGCAGGGTTACGACGTGGTCGGTAATACACACACACACATCCTGGTTGATCGTCCGCCTCCTGCACACACACACACACAATTGCAGCAGTAACTCAAGATTTTGAGGGACCAGCAGATTTTATAGGGATGAAAGATATTGTAGAAGTGACGGATTTTAAAGACTGACAGGTTTTTATGGAATTTTCTGAGCGAGTGACAGATTTTATAAGGGAATGACAGATTTTTTTAAGTGAATAAAATTTTTTTAGGGAATGACAGATTTTTGAGGGAAGAACAGACATGGAGTAAATAGTAGATTTGAAGAGAATGACAGCTCTTGAGAGGAACGACAGATTTTGAGGAAATCGTAGATTTTTTTAAGGGAACGATACATTTTCTGAGGGAATGACTCAGACATTCTCTCGGCATAACAAGCGGCATGAGGTAACTTCCTGGCCAGTCATGAACTATCGGCTTCAGGGGCCGGAGTTGTCACGCGGCGAGCGACGCCGTGTTGCACACACACACACACACGAGGGGAGGGGGGAGAAGGCGGTCACCAGCCTCTGGTTACGTCCGTGACGCGGAAGGGGGTGGGGGGAGGGGTTGAAATGGAATGTTTTTGGTTCTTAAGGGAGATAAAGTGTAATGGTTCAGGTCCATAAGGGGATTAAGTGTAAAAATATAGGTGTGCGAGGGAGGGGGGGTTTCAGAGAGCAAGTAGTCTTCAGATATGGCCAACAGCATTACATGTAGCCAGCGTGAGTACATGTGGCCAGCAGAAGTACATGTGGCCATCAGCAGTACATGTGGCCAGCAGCAGTACTTGTGGCCAGCAGCAGTACATGTGGCCAGCATCATTATACTTCTAGTCTAAACGAATTAATAGAAAATTGAATAATGAAAAAGTAATATCCTTGAATGCATCTTATCAAATCATAGGGAACTTAAATTTACACAGAAAATTTGGTGCGGATAAAACTAAAGAAGAGAGAGAATTGACAGTAAAAGGAAATGAAATGAAACATGAATTTTTTTTGTTATACTTCCTCGTGTCTCAGAACGCCTTTGTCTCCAATCGCTCCCAGGAAGGTAACAGACTCGTAATAATCTTCGGCGAACTGGGGCCCTGGGGTCAGTCAGCTCCTCCCCGCAATACAACCGGTGGGGAGAACTGGGAAATTTTTTGTAACGTAAAAAATGTTCTTGGTTTAAGTCATATATATATATATATATATATATATATATATATATATATGTATATATTATATATATATATGTGTGTGTGTGTGTGTGTGTTACGGGGAGAGACTTTTTACTCGTGTTGCTCCCTGAACGGCTCTCCCCTCCCCAGAGACCCTCCCCTCCCTAACCCCATCCCCCCATGCGTGGACTTCCCCTCTCCCGACCGTCCTTTCTTTTAATAGGGTGTTTAGAAGAGAGGAAGAAGAGGTTGGACGAGGCAGGGGACAGCTTGAAACGGAGGAGAACAACGAACTGCTGTGTACAGGTGTATAGTGTGAGATTTTTGATAAACGTGGATGATTTTGTGGAAGCGTGTCTTTGGTGCCCTATTTATATACCCCCGGGGCAGACTGAGGGTGTGTGTGTGTATGTATTAGTGTTGTATCTTGGGTTTATTTTACGAAGATTCACTAAGCTAAGCAAAGCGTTGTTCACAGAGTACTTCGACGGATGACTGGGAGCCTTCCTGAGTGCTCTGAGGCTTCGAGGGAACACAGCGAATCATATCATACGGCACAACGAATCATGTCGTCCGGGACAACGAATCATGGCTAGCTGAAACAACGAGTCATGCCATCTGATATAACAAGTCATGTTTCACACGAGACATCGAACCACGACATCTGAAACAACAAGTCATAAATTCCGACACAGCGAATCATGTCATCTGATACACCAAATCACACACACACATAAACACCTACTAAAACAAGAAGTACCAACAATGCGTTGCTCACAACGCGTCCAAATACCAGTGGTTTGGTGGAAAGGAAATTGAATTTAGTAAACCATAAACCAGACATCACAGTAATGGCTGAGAATAGTTACAGAAGCTTCTGAATAGCCCGTGGCTTTCTCAGAGGAGAGAGAGATTCGACAGAAGAGGTTCAGACGATCCTCTCAGATGGGGAGGGGAAACTCTGATGTTCCATGAGAAGATGGTAAACAATGGATCCTTGAAACGTTCTTAAAAAAGAAAGAAATTACGCCTGGAAAGATATTAATAGCCCCCTGTTAAATATAACACCCCTCCAAGGGCACCATCAGCAGCAGCAGACGACCCGGAACAAATTTCTGATGAGATTGATGGAGGAACAATCGGATTAATCCGGAAAGCAGCGAGGTCAGCCGTAGACGTGGAAAAATTCACATGCTTGGGGATTATGGCTCGAAAATAGACTGCATCATCTTGGGTTCCCCAGCACTGTGAAAAACCACATATTGATTACAGACCTTACACTTTGTTTATAATATGGGGGGGGGTAGTCTTTTCCTTCCAGCGGACCATTGAGAATTCTGTGATTAGAATTGGTCTACTGACGAGCCAGCAGGGTTGGGTCTGTCTGGCCTTGACTTCAAGACATCATGTGTGGAGGTCAGCCCAGGAGATGCAAATTATGGGTCACTTGAGACAGATTGCGTAACTGAAGTGCTATCGGGTAGGAAACTGGCTTGTGTTAACGAGAGGAAGTAGAGGAAATGGAACAAAGAAATAATTAAAATAAAAAGTCCGTGGAACCTACAGTGAAGGACTTCGTAAAGAGGCCAGCTCAGGCACTAAGGACGCGTGACAGCAAAAAGAGGTTTGCGGGGGAAGATATCGACTGAGGGAATGTGTCAGGGATATACCCTCTGGTCACCAGTTATCAGAACACCTGCCGAAGGTCGATCAGCACTACTCCAGTAGAAGGCAAGAGAGAGAGGCAATGGCATCCACACTGGCTCGTCCCCACACAACGATACACAAGATCAGGCGAAAGGCGCTTGCAAATTTTAAGTGAATCAGGAATTATTTACTCAAATTTGGAGGAACGAAATAAGTTGTAAAGGAAGATTCGCCATAAATCAGAGAACCACCCTGAACTCTTTGAGGAAATTATTGATAAAGGATCAAATAGTAACAACAATGAGTTCAGATGGACAAGTAGCTGACAAAGACGAAGGTTGATGTGAGGGGCTGGATGCTAAGATACAAAGACGACTTCTTAAAGTCCTTCCAGCACTAGTGTCCTGGAATCGTACAGAAACCCTGGACAGGCCACTGGGGAACAATACTCCCGATCCTCAATAGAAAACAGTGTTGTGATGGAGTGTTAGGTTGGAGCAGCAGTGTGTTGCACGACTCAGGGTATCAGTGTCGTGGTTGTAACTAAACGCACCATCGAATTCAAACGCACATAAGTTTTTCCCCTCGGAGGGGTACACAGTGATAGGGGAAGAGAGAGGTTAGGCTGAGGTTGGCGTGGATTAATCCCTCTTAGAGCAAGAGAGCCCCTCATATGCCATAAGATAATGGTCATCATCATCATCATGCCATTTTCTCAACTGCATTTTACAGAAAATAATGAAAGATGGTGTCTTCTTAATTGCCATAATTATGCATATATAATCCTCCATGGAGGTCAGACGACCCGGAACACTAATTTTTTGTCACGTTGATAATGACACGATAATCTAAGAGCAATCAAGATGGTGCAGGAAGCTGCAAGGTCAACCATGCAGAGTAGCAGGGGGGCGTCCAACGCCTATTCAAGGACTCGACCTACCCGGGAATTATAACTAGACAGACCCAGAACCTGAAGTGGGTGAAAACACGTGGAGATTCAAGGATCACATTTTTTTTAAATTCATTCCATCACATGATTAGGTACACACAGTAGTCAGAGACACACGCACCTACCATGCAAGGCTAGGGGATTTGGCTTTGGCCTGATTTACCACACGGCACATTGTATCCGAGGAAGCATGTGGCTAATGTGCACCCTCACTGTTCTTAATGTGGCGGTCCAGATGGCACTTGAAGACAGAAGAAAGAAACGTGTGGCACGCGGAAGGTGGGCAGTTGACAAGGGGTAGCGAGTGGCGGGATGACGAGGTAAAGTTGCTAGAGAAGGAGGGAGATGTGTATGGATGATACGCACGGGGAAGGAGTTCAAATGGTTGGGAGATGTACAGGAGGAAGCGGCTGGAGGTTGAGAGGACAAAACATCATCGGTGTAGGTCTTATTGAGAACAGATGGAATTGATAACACAAAGACCCTGCTGATAAGGAGTAGCCCCAAACCAACTGGAAATAGATTAGTGAAGGGGACATTGAATAGCTAATCAACTGCTTAAAGGATTTAGTTTAGGATGGGTAACAAGACCAAGTCCAATGAGATACAAGGAGAGGTGCCGTAGGGAGGTTAAAGTCTCCTCCATTTATATTTATCACTATAGAGGAGAAGAAAGAAAATGGTAATGGGAGGCATCATAACAAGTTGTAAATCCTTAAGAGTTCCTCGGCGTCCAAGGGAAAAGAAGTCCTTAAGCAGGGAGCGCAACAGGAGAACTTGGAGGGAGAAATGTCAGGGAGAAGAGATTATTGTATATGCGGAACGGGATGACGAAGAGAAATTTATTGTCGTTAGCAATGAGAAATTTGAAAGTCTTTATGACGGAAAGGTGAGGTTCAGAGATGAGGTCCCCATGTACGTCAGGCTACCTCCACATGTGCACATGTAGGTAAAACACACACACACACGGGAGACTCCGTCGTGGTGTAGTGGCTCGCGTTACTTCCCGTGAGTCAACACAGGCCTGCCCGGGTTCGGACCCACGTGGGGTCGAATCCTGGGCGTGGCATTCGGTGTACATCCTCTCCTCAGGGCTTAATGTGTGAGTGTGAGAGAGACAAAAAACTGGAATACCATACACCGGCATCTTCCTTTGCCAGAGACGACCACAAGAAACGGTGTTCCAACCAGACGGCTGGATCCCAGAAAGGCTTCTGGACATCAGCCTGGAAGGTCCAGAAGGACTTCCCAACACCAGCTGATAAAGGTCACAGCCTATACTAACCCCCCCCTCCCACAAGACCTTGGAGAGGGAGGGACCGGGTGGAATGTCTCAGTAAAAAGGTCAAACGTTCCTCGCTTGCTGTCTGGAGCGTAAACATCTGAATATTTATAGATCATTTCTCTCCCGCTTGTAACCGTACGTGATATGTCTTAGGGTAGTGTCTTGGGGTAGCGTTTCGCCTGTTGTCAGTAAGCGTAATATGTCTCAGGGAAGTGTCTTGGTAGCATTTCTCCCATACGTGTGCAATATGTGTGCCATACTGACTGTCTGTTAGTTAATTTAGGCTATTGTTTTACTTATTCTGTCTGTTAGGACGTGTTGTCATACAATGCCTGTTTATTAATGATATTACACATAGCTTGTACTAATATATATATATATATATATATATATATATATATATATATATATATATATATATATATATATATATATAT
>JAYMFT010123563.1:0-13199 GCA_038088735.1 Panulirus argus | reverse complement strand
TATAGCTGACAGTGCCTCGTATGACCATGGCTGACAGTGCCTCGTATGACCATGGCTGACAGTGCCTCGTCTGACCCCTGGCTAACAGTGCCTCGTCTGACCCCTGGCTGACAGTGCCTCATACGACCCATGGCTTCTTTATCCAGTAAGAAAACAAAAACACCCAAGACAAAACCGACCCAGCAAGGGACAGCTCATCATCTTCTGCATCCATAAAAGAAGGATATCAGAGCGTCGAGATAACACACAGACCCTTAAAATGTCAAATCTTAAAATTTTTAAATTTTTAAATACTTAAGGTTAAATTTCACGCAGAGGTCAAAAGTTACTTTTATCATAAGTGGGGCCCGGCTCGTACATAAATAGAGAAAGATCCACTGTCATGCCCGGTGTCACGTTTCAGTGACCCAGATGTGGCGTGTTACCAAATGAGACAAAGTTGATGTTCTCTGGCAGGGTCGGGAGGTCATGGGGTCACTTGTTCAAGTCAGGTCTACGCCTGAACCGAGACGGTATGTTGAAGGATCTTTTGTACATAAACACTTTAATGGGCTGCAAGTGTTCGTGAATTTGGGTTTAGTGTGAGTGTGTGTAATATAACCTCTTGAGAGAGAGAGAGAGAGAGAGAGAGAGAGAGAGAATGCACCAGCCTCGTCTATATTGTTAGCTAAACAAAGGTTTAAATGCCCCGAGATTGTTTACTTTGGTATTCCATTGCCCTGGCATGCCATATCATGACACGAATATTTCTTGACATGATCCGTCTAGCAATATCGTATTTCATGATGCGAATATTTGATATCGTCCTTCCCAATATCCTTCGTCACGCCATGACACGCCAGTACGTACGTCAGGTATTCCGCCGCCATGTCCTTGAAAAGACCATGCCCCCCCTCCTTGCACGTAGCTCCCCTGTACGTAACCCCCCTTGTACGTAGGCCCCATGTACGTAGCTCCCCTTATACGTAGCTCCCCTGTACGTAGCCCCCTTGTACGTAGCTCCTGTGTGTAGCCCCCCTGTATGTAGCCCCCCCTTTCATCATCCGGGGCAATACTAGCCTCTAATCCAAACAGCCACTATTATCCTGTGTCCTCAGGCAGCAATATCAATGTTTGGCAACCCTGACCCTGTGGTGCCAGTTGCCACGGACGGCGCCGGCTCTGTCCTCTCCCCCTACCCGTAAGGGCGACTGTAGCTTGGGACTAAGGAAGGGATTAGCCCCTATTGTCGGCACCGTCGCTCGCGTTCAAGGGCGACTCTTAACTTGGGCTAAAGGAGAAATTGAACCTTACTGCTGTCTGCACCATAACTGGAGCTCTGAACATTTAATTGGCGCAGCTGGACGAATGTGGATACTCCATATATATATATATATATATATATATATATATATATATATATATATATATATATCTTGAAGGTTCAGATTGTATTTTCCAGTTATGTGTCACCTGTCGTTCAATTATAAACCTTGCAGGTTTATCCACTGTACCTGAGGCTTTCTTTAGAAAAAAGAAACTCATTTGGATGTGAGGATGAGTAGGAGGTGTACGAGTAGGAGGAGGAGGAGGAGGAGGAGAGGTAGGAGTAGATGTATAATGTCGAACTTCACCTCGAGTCGAGCTCAAGCAATGTTACGACCCTTGAGTATGAGTTGGCCCTTGACCTGATCATAACTAATCAGGTTCCATGTCTAACCGAAAGGCCCTTGGGTCGTTGCCGTAGTGCTTAAGGGACGCACTGACGTGCTCAGGGATCGTGCCGATGTGTTCACTGATCGTCCTGTCGTATTCAAGGATCATACTATCCTGTTCAGTGGCCATACCACTTTGTTCAAGGATCTTACCATGGTGTTCAAGGATCACACTAGTGTGTTCAGGGATCGTACCAATGTGTTGGAGGATCGTGCCATAGTTATTAAGGATCGTATAATCGTTCTAGGGGACTGAGGACGGGCTGCTTCGGACAGGCTATCAGCCCTAATGGTATCACAGGGCGACCTAACTCCCCCCCCCCTCAGGTTCCCCTCGTTCCACCGTTCCCTTTTTTCTCCTGTGGTAGTGACAGGTCTAATACGCGACGGATTAATCTTGTGGTTGAGGGTAAATGGTAGAACCCCCACTGAGCACGGCGGCACGATCCTCGAGCACGACCCTTAAGTGTGGTGGCCTTACATTTGACCTTGACCCGAGAGTACGACTATCCGAACGGCCGGACCAACATACGTAAAAAGGTCGTTTCCGTCGTGCTCCAGGGTCGTACAGTCGTACTCTACGGTTGTACCATCATGCTCAAGGGTCGTACTTTGATCAAAGAGTTATCACTGATTCAAGTGCTTTCGTGGATGAGTAAAGTTTTGCTAATGAGCTGATACTGTTAACAAAAAAGGACTCGAACCCATCCTTCCGTGAGTATTTAGTTTTCCCGGACACATGATTTCGAGTGTCAGGCACATAATGAAAATACTGTGAACTATGGAGATTACGACATATTACAGATACATGATATAAAGGCTTTCATCCAGACTGCCAGTTTCCGAAGTATAAACCTCGTGTGAATGTTTAGCTTGATGCTATAAGTTATGGCAAACACTGGATTTCTCAGGGAAGAGCGCGCCGTACTGTAGCCAGTGACCAGGTAGTAAGCACGGTACGGTGTACTGCGTCGAAAGGAAGGACCGAGTATTTATCAAAGAGCGGTGTACTGAGGAGTTAACACAATGTGGTGTGTTGCGCCTAGAGGAATGACCGTGTACTTAACACAGAACGGTGTACTATGTCGAAGAGATAACCTTGGAACCAATGGACACTCTTGCTGCCAGCGATCATCATAACCTTAAACATCCCTGAAGCCAGTGTTGTGAGAGATATCGTTCAATGTCAAGACTAAACGCTAGATTTTCAAGAATATATTGGTGGTGGGTAATGTTGAAATGTTCGTTTATTGTGACCAAAGGAGGAGAAACTCCACAAGAAAAATGCATTATGAAACGTTTGTTCGGATTCTTGGTTTTATATACATAAACGTTTTGTACTGTTAGTCTCTCATATCTCACCAGACACGTTCACAAGCCGTTGGAACGGACGCGTGTTAATCCCGGTGCCTTACGACTCCCACAGTCATGAACGAGGAAGCGCAGTCGCTTTCTAGTTTTTTGCGGTTTATTGCCCCTCGTATGTCATGGCACGCTAATTAGGTTATGAACAGAACCTAATTACAGCTGACAAGCGAAATCGGAATGATACGTAGCGGATCACAAGGGCACAGAGGGAGCGAACACAAGGTAATCGACATGAGTGTGTGAGGTGACTCGTACCCATCCCGTTAGAACGTGCAGAATAAGAATACCTGAACTGCTCCACTGATTCGACCTGTTCCCCTGCAGCTGACGGTGGTGGACGGTGTTATCATGCTACTTTTCCTTGAGCAAAAGATAAGAAAATCAAGAAATCGATGGGGTTCAGGGCCCTCCGTTGCCCAGCTACTCCCAGCAGCTGTCCGTTTTGACGTCATCTCAACTCGTGTCCAAAGACTATCAAAAACACGCATTTTGCAGTTGTGAAAAGAAAATAATGCCGGTTATTGCTTCTTCTTCTGTTGTAAATTAATTTTTCATTGACTTGCTATTGACTCCGAGAGGCATATAAAAGATATATGGATAACATGATTCCTGATAGCACCATATTACTCCTAACGGAAAAAATCTTTCTCCTAAGGTAAACACACATCAGGAATAAATCCACAGTAATCTTTTGTATCTGCGTCGCCAACGCTGTCACACAGCAGTTGTTTCAGCCAGGCTATAAATTCCACAGTATCTGGGCAGCTTAATAACTTAGCCAATATTGTTCGCTCAAGTTATTCTGAGCACAGATATAAGATACCCGCTTATTTCATCTTTTTTTTTTTCATTAACAAATTCCTTTGTGTTTGTGAGGTTTTAATTTTGTTTAGATTATGCTGGTGTCACCTCGACCAGCGTTAACCCCCCAACCCTCACGTTTGTCTAACAAAGTGCTTCACAACGTTTCCACCTCCTTATGTACCGTCATAGATATAGAGTCTAACATTTCAAAACCCATTAATCTTGAATAGCTCTGACATTTATGCTTTTCTCTGCTAGAGATATGCGTAAAATCTGTCGGCCGATATATCTCTAGTTTGAAACATATTCCTCTTTCACCTTAAGAAAATCTAACATCACCTGCCATCTGGATGGCTCTCGTGTACCGTTAGTGGTACGCGTACCGCCGGCTAGGAACCGGCGGTCTAACGCAGTGCTGGATTTCGGGTATATATATGCCATTAAGTTTAGAATGTATTGTGGAGGGATATTATCTAGGATAATCCTTCGGAATATTCTGTACTCTCTCTCTCTCTCTCTCTCTCTCTCTCTCTCTCTTGGACTCCTTTGGTGGGGAAAGGAAAGATTATAGTTGATTATCCTGTCTTCATATATATATATATATATATATATATATATATATATATATATATATATATATATATATATATATATATTCCTGGGGATAGGGGAGAAAGAATACTTCCGCGTATTCCCTACGTGTCGTAAAAGGCAACTAAAATCCTCCCCTCCAGTTCTACTTTTCCAAAGAAGCAACAGAGATGCGGGCCAAGTAAGGGAGGAGCGTACTCAAGGATTACTGTGGTATCTGTGGCCTGGGTTGCAGCAGCAAGCCTTGCCGTGTGCCTGCTGGGTGGTGCTTGAAGAACCAGTCGGAGCGGATCGAGAGTGACCAACAACGGTACCTGCCTACCTGGACAAGGCTGTGTGTGTGTGTGTGTGTGTGTGTGCCACATGACCTTGTGCTGACAACACTTACACTGCTCCCTTACCTGCCACATACTACATCATTCCCCACTGCCAAAAGCTCAACGATACCCCCCCAAAAAAAACACGACAGTCCGATCACAGAGTCGAAGGGAACGATCCTTAAGCACGGTGGCACATTCGCTAACGTCAGAATCAAAGGCCTGAAGTGAATACTTCGAGCGCGACGGTACGATTCTTGAGTTCGAAAGTTCGATCTCGAGCACGACGGAACGACTTTTGTGTACGACAGCCTAATGAGTCAGAGACCAGGCCATCATGCCCATGGGTCGCGCGTCATGCTCAATGGTCGCACAGTTGTTCTCATGGGGTTAAGCTGCTCTACTGGATTTGCATAAGATTTTGTACCACCACAAGCATGCACACTTTCACTACGACAGACGAACACACACAAGTGCACTTTCACTACGACAGACGCACACCCATGTACACTTTCCCTACGAGTGAAGCACACGTATGCACATTTTTACTGCGATAGACGCACACACATGTATACTCTGACTACGAAAGACAAACAGACACAGACATACAAGCTACAAAAGATACACACACAAACGCTAGAGGTTTTAAATTTGTCCACCTTGATAAAGAGGAGTGAGCGGTGACCCAATCACAACCTTCATGTTTTTAAACCAGAGAACATAACATGATATTAAGCAGAAAACGTTTCAAATAAGATGTGAAGAAATAACTGTATAGTATAAGAGATGTGGATGAATGGATAAGATAAATGAGGAGAATGAGGACATGGTTAATGCAGACAGCATACATAAAATAATCTATATGACAGCAGAGAAGGTTCGAGATTGGGCCCCACGAGTGTAAAACTCTCTCCCCGTATAGTACAAGTAGGTACACATATAACTAAGTAAACACACACATACATACACACACACACACACACACACACACACACACACATACACACAAGTAAAACTCTCTCCCCGCAACACACTAGTAGTAATGAAATACCTGTTCAACCCCATGACCTCTCCAGTTATAAGGATTGCCTGAGATGCTTCCTTTATAGGCCGCCGTCCGCCACTCGTGCTTTGGTTGGCTGTTGCCCGGCGTGTTACTGCACGACTGTACGACGCTGTGTTAAGGTGCATGACTTGTGTGATGCCGTGTTTAGGTGCATGAATGTACGACACTAAGTTTAGCTGTAAGATTGTAGGACGCTGTGTTTAGCTACACGACTGTGCGATGCTATGTCAAGTTGCACGACTGCACGATGTTGTGTTTAGTTGCAAGACGTGCGACGCCGTGTTTAAGTTCACAATTGTACCACGCTCTTTGTAAATGCACCATGCTGTGTTAAGCAGCTAGAATTGTGCGACACTGTGTTAGGCTACACGGCTTTTTCTACGCTATATTCAGCTGCACGACTGTATGAGGCAGTGTTTAGCTACATGAATGTGCGATGTTGTGTTTAGCTGCATGAATGCCCAACGCCGTATTTCTCCACCTTTCATGGCAGAAGAAAATGAAAACCTTCCTAAGCAAAGTTATTTACCCTTGAGAGGTGCAACACGTCTCCCAACCCTTATCTAAATTAGAATATTCGCCTGTTTAAGGTACCTATGTCTTTTACGAAATATAAAATGGAAATGTAACAGCCCAGCCAAAATACGCATTTTTTTTTTCTAATGATATTCTTCTGATTATAAAATGATTTTTATACGTTACGTCTGGATGTTCAACTACATTTACACACATACACAAACACACATGAGAGAGAGAGAGAGAGAGAGAGAGAGAGAGAGAGAGAGAGAGAGAGAGAGAGAGAGATCATAATTTTTGTCTCGCGACCCAGAAAATCACATGTCCTAGCTGCAAATAAAGAATACAAAAAGTCTCCCGATTACAATTTACATGAAATCTCCATGAGATATGCAAATTTGAACCTTTTGATCCCAAGTATGTTATCAGGTATGCAAACAGTAAATAAATGACTAAAAATATCAGGATGAACTTTAGCCAATACGACGGGTGGATCTTATCTAATTTCCATGGCCAGTTTCAACCCTGGAAGATATGATGAAAGCAATGCAAGCATATCAGCTGCAATGTTCAGTCTGTTCATTTCTCTTGTTTCTAGCCCTGTTAGGAGTCGAAAACCCCAATTCGCATGTGTAAGGTCGCTGTGAACGGCGATAGCAACAACAAAACACCTATCTTAATTGTGGAGGTTCTCTGAAATACCTGTTCATCCCCATGACCCCTACAGTTTCAAGGACAAACGTAATGACTCGTGGCTTTTTTTTTTTTCTCTCTCTCCATTGTGACGTTGCACTTAAGCTACAGCAACTCGTTTTCTTGTCCAGGCGTTAATTCTAGCCTCCTTGCATACTCAGGAGTTTCGATAGCACAAGGACCTCTAGCAGAACGGTTTTCTTTCAAATTTTCAAACCTTCTTAAAAGGAAGATAAATTTTTCCGATAACGCAGCAAGATGTAACTATATGTGTAACACATGTGACATATATTTCGTTAAGTTTTTCTTCGTTGAGGTTGTTGTTCTCTTCAGTATGTTGCAACTGAGTTGCAGACATGCAACAGCTCGGAGCACTACCTCTAATTCGTCTTTGCTACAGAGCATTGACTTGTAGAGTGCTTGGATCTGTTGACATTGTCGAAACAATTCACTGTCTCTTCCTTTTAACTTCAAATTCAGTTAACTGACAACTAAATTCACCTTCACTATGATAGCTATATCAATCAACTATCATTGCTAAACAGTATAACCATATCTGACTTTTTAAAAAAAAAAAAGGAAAAATTTGAATCTTTTCCTTGATAAAGGTTGGGCAACCTTATAAGCTTCCTGCCCAGTGACAGCCAGCCAACTTGTACGACAGAGACAATGAGTGATCAGCTCCGGTTCGTAATTACATGTCTTCAAATGAAGTTGGCGGTTCAGTGAGCTTCCTTTAATTATCTTAACTCACTGCTACCTCTAAAACTACCATAAGATCACTGGAAATACCTTTCGACTCCAAGGTTTCGCGGTGAATGAAGAAACGATTTTAAATAATATTACCAGCTGCCGTACATAACTCTAATACATCTGCCGGTCAGTCATATTTGATGCTCCATCACCGATGATTTTTTGGCAAATTAGCCCGGTACAATTTCACCATGAAGTCATGCACTGTTCTGAATATCTGTGATCCTCTTGTGTTTGTTGGTAAAATCAAACAGGATATCTTCTATAAATTCTTTATCCTTACATTCACATTTAGTGTTTTCCACAATTTCAAACATCGCCCTCCATTCAAGTTTGGTTAGCGAAATACCCAGAGCTGCTGGAAGAATTAGTTTTTCGGTATCTATCTGGAACATTTTCTTTGTTATGCGGTCGGCATAACGCCAGCTGTCCTTAATCATGCACAGTTGCTGACCAGTTGATTAATACACGCTTCTTAACCTGAAAATTTCCTAAAGGTCTGTCGACGAGTTTTACGTGATCTGTTGTTATTGCCTTTTAAATCTGGCGACTTTAAGCCTTGTTGGCAAACTAATAGCTACAAGTAGCAGAGGCTTGGGAGTTCTGTTACCCACTGCACAACCGATGAAATCATGGGCCACAAAGCGCATCATTATACTGTCATGTCATTGGTTCACACAGGGCGGATGGTTGCTAGCAGCCTCTGCGTTATTACTCACTTTCTACTGCAGATGACTTCCCTAGATTTCTTTCGATGCTTTCCAAGGCAGACGGAATGCTTAACTGAGCTTCCAAAATTCTCTTTCTTGCGAGCATATTATCTACTGAAATCCTGGGGTTAAAAATATAACAGTCAAGCTCCAGAAACAGTTTTCACAGTATGAGCAAAAGTCACTGTAAGGCGCTGTGTTAACGAGTTAACGATGTAAACACGGGTCGGGAATGAAACGCCCCAGGCAGCGTTGCCAAATGTTAACAAGAAAAGATGCATTGTTTTGATCCACTCCAAAAATCTGGTTTCAGGCTTTTGTGAAGGTTGTGGTCCCTCATATGCAAACAGTATGTATTTTTTGGAATTAAGCTTGCGAAGTAGGTCCACAAGTTGACGGTGAATCGAAGTAATTTCACTGAAAATATTTGGAAAATCTCGCAGTAATACAGCGTCATTCACTCTTCTACTGTACGATTACTCAGCATCTGCGACAAATCTGAGGTCCATTATAATTAGGTAAGGAAATATACCGCACGTGTTTCCACATACCTAATATCTATATGACCAGTAATGGCATTAAATACCCGTAATTCAACATTACCATACAATTCTAGTCCGACAGATACATACAAGGATAAAAAAAAAAATGTAGGTAGCATGAATGTAAGAGATCCGAAAATCTCAACTCACCATGAATGCTCATGAAGTACTTACTGTTGTCATAATCCCGGTGACACTGAGTACTATTCAGCGACCCAATGCGGAGTGGCGACTCGTAGTGTACTTCGCAAAGCACTAGTGCACAGAGTGTCTTTAATGATGAGGTACAAGATGCACAAGCCACATCAAAACACCAGCTTCAAAGGCCAACTACAGTTTTAGGCTTGTCAAAAAGTATCCTTTGCTGAGTTTCATATACAATTATTTAGATAAAATGGGTTCACAGAGAACATTAGTAGCTTCTGGTGCCTTTTGGCTGCTAAAGAAGAATATAATTGGTCAAGACACATATCTGTCATCGTCATTATGTGAGGTATGTAGAAAGACACCAAGTCAAAGTTTATGAGAAACAGACGAAAAATGACTAATTACTGAAAAAAGGAAAAAAAAACGTTCTTTCGATGAACCCTAAAAGCCGAAAATGGTCAAATCACAATTTCCATATGTGCATCAATCACCGTTCATTTTCAATGTCACTCACCATCATCTTCAGTAAACACCATTACGTTAATCACTGACTACACTTCACTATCACTCATCATCATGTTCACTATCACTAGTATGCTCAACACCGCTCACTATTATGTTCACTATCACTAAACATCATGTCAACTAACATTCAGCAGGTTCGTTACAGATGACCGCCTTTCCCTGAATCCTAGCTGTCTCTCGCGTTGGTAGCATGTCCTCTGCAACCACTCATCCATTTATTTTCTGACATCTCTTCCAGTATCTTAAAACCACATTCGTCATAGAGACTGGTCTGTTGTTCAGCTCAATTTCAAGGTCTCATTTCTTACACACAGGCATGAAACTTGCCCTCTTCCACTCGCTTGGCACTTTTTTAACTTCTTCCCGCGACATTTTGAGGAACGTTGTGAGTGGCTAGTCAAGTGTATCTGCACACTTCTTTAGCATACACAGAGAGCCATGTTTATGTTTTCCTGATATTTGCATACTTTCCAAAAATTCCTCCCTATTCCCCGTCAATGTTAAACAGTTGTGACCTTGTCATTTAGCCTCGTGATCTTTACATCATTCTCTTCAACTCTTCCCTCTGAATTCCTTAGCCTGATTGGCTACTCTTTTTCAATATACTCATGTCGAATGTTTAGAAAGCTTTGGATTATCTCCTGCTTTGTCCACATTATTTTGTTCAAAGTTTCTCTATTCCTCGTTCCTTACCCTACTCTACTCATTACTTACTCTCTTGTACCTTTCAAATGCTAGCTGGTTGCAGCTTTTATATCTTCTCTAAAATATATGTCTGCTCTTTCGTTTTTTTTTTTTGACATCTTTCAGTGAACAACATCTCATTCTTTTTTTTTTCTACTTTCCCTCGGTATATGAAGCTTACGGTACCCATGTTACTTCTCCCTCACTGTGAATTTCACTGAACCTTCTATATGTCCACTGAACTCCCATTTCCCTACTCATATTCCCGGAGAAATTCACCAGTTCCTTATAGTTTCTATGATTATCATCTCCCTTGCGATTGTCTCATTTCTGGTCTTTTTACATTCATATTTATCAAATATTGATTCAAATACCTCATAATCATTCTTTCCATTTGATGTGTCACATAATATGCTGTTCTATGTTCTATGCGCTACTATGTATGGAGATAAAATCTGGATATAGTGTGTGTGTGTGTGTGTGTGTGTGTGTGTGTGTGTGTTACTGGGAGAGAGTTTTACTCTAGTGTTGCACCGTCTCTTATCCCTGTATAATCATATATACCATGTCTTTCCTCCTGTGTGTACAATGCACACGTCCCAGCCTATGCCAGACATTTGGGCGAACTGTTTGTCTACTGTCTACTACAAGTGCCCATCGGCAGCGATCGTCTGATTTGCGGTTTTACACTAGTTCCGCCAGTCAGTAGGGAGTCTCCCAGTTGCCACACCACACTTTACTAGCGACCACAAGCTGTAGAACCTCAACGATCGTCCCTCAGGATAATGTGGTACTGAAGAGCTTGGTTACCACTGACGTTCATGATAAACATAAAATTTTCCACTTTAGCTGATGACAAAGACTTACCCTTGATGACGATGCTGATGGTACAGCCTTTACATGTTGCTGACGGGGGAGCACATGCATACACACACACACTTACCATTGATGCTATTGATGAAGACATACTCGGAGTCGACCCCTTCCAGTTTGACTAATTCTGTCCGCATGGTCTCGACACAAAGCATCGTCCGGGAGCGTTAATGCCGCAGCCTCAAGGGACCGCCCATCTCCCTGCTAGTGTGACACAGGACGGGATCCACAGCTGCTCTACCATGCCCGCCCCAGTACTACCACTGGCTGTAGACGGAGGAGGAGCCGCAATGACACTGTACAAGTTCCTGCCCTTTCCACTCACGTAACCATTCACCAGATGTATCACCGGTTGCACATACGGTCTATTTTTCACTATTTCTAATCAACACTGGATAAATGTTCACTACTTCTTTTCATAACTGTCTTATATTTTTCTGAATACAATTGTGATCTTTCCTTCACAACCAGAACTCTGTTTTTTACTTTCTTTTTCCAGTTCCGTAGACCGAATGGTATAGAATACACTCAGGACTGCCTTAATATAAGCCTTATATTTTCTACTGCGACAACACTCATATATCAAACTCTGCTCTGGAAAAATGAATTGCTCTTTTTAGTAGAACTCACAATGTTTAAGGAGTGTTCATAGCAACATAAGTTTGAAGTTAAATGGATAGATACACGGTTGGCGAGGCCACCCAAGGTGGAGAGAGAGGGCGCAGTTTATCGTGCCCCTCTACCTCTGATAAGCTATCATACGGGGACATCTCCTGCCCACAACACTATCATGCTGTGATAACCATCGGGAACATTCGCCGCCTTTCTGGTAATATATCTTTACCCTTCCCTTACAGTCTTTTAAGGGAAATCTAAACCCACCTCAAATTTCCTCTCCAGCGTGTAAAGCCGAGTGTTTCTTGATAAAGTTTTGGCATGCCACGATCCCTCAATGTTGTTAGGGAAATTTACCTATGCTTCCAATATCGTGTTCAACTGCAGTATTCTCAGGTTTCACTCCCTGCCCACACTCTGCTATGGGTCCCGTCCATTCACCAGGCCAAACTTCCAGCCTCAGCTATTCCTGTTAACAGTGTTTACAAAATCAATCGACACTTCTTTTTTTAATTATACTTTACGTCAAAAAAACTATGTTTATGTATTTCCTTAATCAGTTCTATTCGAGTACATAACATCGTATCTTATCTCCTACCACACAAAAATTGATTATTCCTGGACAGATTATGTCCGTAAATATCAACGTTTGTATAAAGTGGTACAATGTACTATAATGTACCTCAAAATAAAAGTCATTTCAATATATATATATATATATATATATATATATATATATTCACCACACTGGGAAAAAAATAAGAACAGTTAGTACTTTCGTTAAGTACATCAGACTCTGTCTGAGGACGTAATAAACGAAAGTACTTACTGTTCTTATTTTCTTTTTCCAGTGTGGCGAATATGGATTTCTCCTTCATGGTGAAGTGAAGGTTCTGCATATATATATATATATATATATATATATATATATATATATATCGACCAGTCCCTAAAGGAGGATGAACGACTGGGTCTACTGCGGACCGACAGCCACGACCAGAATTTGAACTAATGCGGGCAGCTCGTATATGCCCATCCCTAAGAAAGGTGACCGTTCTGAAACCTTCTACCTATCGTCCAGTTGCTTTGGCATCTACCATTTCCAAAGTATTTGAATCCCTCCTCAACTCCCATATCCTTAAACACCTCGAAAATCACAGTCTGCTACCTGATCACCAGTATGGCTTCCGGAAGGCGAGATCCACTGGTGATATTCTTTCCTATCTTACTAACGTCTGGTCATCATCCCTGAAAGATTTTGGGGAGTCATATGTAGTTGCCCTTGACATATCTAAGGCTTT
>JAYMFT010123562.1:0-44194 GCA_038088735.1 Panulirus argus | reverse complement strand
TCCCTCCCCTTTTAGTCGCCTTTTACGACACGCAGGGAATACATGGGAAGTATTCTTTCTCCCCTGTCCCCAGGGATTATATATATATATATATATATATATATATATATATACGTGTATGTATGTATGTGTGTGTATGAGTGGGTGTGTTTTTCTTCATCTGTTTCCTGGCGCTACCTCGCTAATGCAGGAAATGGCGATCAAGTATAATAGAAAAAATAATCTTACCCTTTCATTATTTACTCGATCAAACCACCTCGAACCATGTATTATTCTCAAGCATTTAATTTCCAACGCATCTACCCTCTTCCATACAGCCTTATCTATAGCCCATTCCTCACATCAGTATATTATTGTTGGAACTCCTATACCTTCAGACATACCCATTTTTCCCTTCAGGTTAATGACCTCTCTTTCCACACATTCTTCAGTGCTCCTAGAACATTCTCCCCTTCATCCACTCAATGACTCACTTCGGCTGCTGTGGTTCCATTCACTGGCATGTCCACTTCCAGGTGTATCTAAAACACTTCCTTCCCCCAAAGTTTCTCCATTTAAACTCACACCCCAGCTAACCTGTCCCATTACCCTGCTAAACTTGAAAAACCCTGCTTTTATTCTTATATGCTCAACTCCCTTGTTACACACACTTCCAAACTGTCACCACTCCTGTAATTTCTCATTCTAATCAGCCACCAGTGCTTTGTCATTAGCAGACAACAACTGACTAACTTCCCAGGCCCTGCTTATCCCTTGCAGACTGCATTACTGTCCCTTTCTCCAAGACCGTTTTATTTATCTCCTTCACCACCCTACCCATACAAAAATGTGACATCACACCTCAGCTGCAGATGTCACTTAGAACCAGTCTCTTCTCTTCCTACTCAGACACATGCCCTTATTAAAACCTTTTCTGCTTATAGCAGTCTTCTTTCCACACCATACATTCTTAAGAACTTCTGCAAGACATCCCTGTTAACTGTATGACATGCTGCTCCAGATATCTCGATGCCACATACAAATCCTTCCATTTCTCAGAGTATTTCTTACACACATTCTGTTAAGCAAACACCTGATTCACACATTCCCACTTCAGATGCCACATTGTTCCTCCCCAATCTGATGCTCTCTTTGTGCCTTCACCTTCTCAATCACTACTCTCCTTATACAAGTTACAGGTACATTATTGACCTCCTAAAACTTGAAAATGTTTTTTTATGTTAAAGACTCCAGTCACAGACAAAAGTCCACATCAAGGCTGGGCCCTAATTGAAATATAGAGAATTAAGAAATGGAAAAAGAAAAGATAAGGGAAAGTATTTTTGAGAAAGTGAAAGACCTGTCTTGAAATGTGCCAGGTCATAATTACTGGGAAAGACATGAGAAGGTAGAGAGTAGTCCAGATTTCATTGGCGATGAGCTATGCAATATCTGACATTGCATACCAAACCACATGAGAGACAGAATTAAACTTCTCTCTAAGGAAGAGGAGCCTCTGGGGCTAATTAGTAAAATTTTTTAAACCAAAAGGTTCAGTCAATATTGAAAATTTCTTTAGTGCCAGAATTCATTGGCAATGAGCTATGCAATATATGACATTGCATACCAAACCATATAAGTAGAGACAGAATTAAACCTGGTATCCATAAGGATGGAAGAGGAGCCTTTGGGGCTAATTAATAAAAAAATTTTAAACTAAAGGATCCAAGGTCAACACTGAAAATTACAGAAGCACCAGAATTAATTGGTGATGAACTATGCAATACCTGACATTTCATACAAAACCATATGAGGAGAGACTTGGAATTAGACTTTAAATTAAACTTGTTTTCTCTAAGGAAGAGGAGCCTCTGGGGCAAATTGATAAAATTTTTTAAACTATAGGATTCAAAGTCAATATTGAAAATTACAGTAATGCCAGAATTCATTGGCTATGAGCTATGCAATATCTGACATTGCATACCAAATCATGTAAGGAAAGACTGTGAGAATTAAACTTGTTCACCCTAAGGAAGAGGAGCCTCAGGGGCAAATTATTAAAATTTTTTAAACTAAAGGATTCAAAGTCAATATTGAAAATTACAGTAGCGCCAGCATTTTTGGCGAGAGGAAATGGACTAAAACTTAAGAGGTCACCAAGTTAATCAATCTGGCCTGTATGAAATATATCTTTACTTATGACAATATGTGAAGTTTGCTCTCTGAAAATGTTGTTCACAGCAACACCCTTAATAAACTAAAAATTAAGCTTGATAATCACATGTCATTTTGTCACTGACTAATTCATTTAATATCATAACACAGTTCTGCCATGGTGTGGTATTATACCAAAACTGATTAACCCATATCACCTTTCAGAGACAGTAAGAAAGAATTATTGCATCATTCTTCAACATCAGGAATAACATAGGTATGTAATTCAAGAGGCTAGAGCTCCAGTTTATCTTTACTATTGTCTTTATAACAAAAAATAAAGGGATGCATGACATATTCGTGTTCATTCTACCTTATGAATTTCCTTAAAAATTCTTTCAGGCATATTATTCCTGTTTTCCATCCAGCATGTTGCCAGAGGGTGAGGAGAGAGCCTTTGCTTTGCAGTTCTTTTCTTCTGCTTTTAACATAATTGCATTTTATTTCTTTTTGTAGTGTTAAGGCCAGACCACCCTGCTTGGACCTTGGGTCTGTTTGGTCTTCTGTCTGTCTAGGTATGTAATTTCAAAATTTTTAAATACTTTCCCTTTTCTTTTACCTTTATTTCTATATTTCAATTACGGCCTGGTCTTAATGTGGACTTTTGTCCATGACTGAAGTTTTATTTAAAAAAGAAAAATAATAATAGATGGGGGACTTTTTTCCATGACTGGAGCTAAAAATAAGGACGATGTGGACTTTTGTTCATGACTGGAGCTTTAATTTTTTTGGGGGGGATATATATATATATATGTGATAATTATTTACTTATTTATTGATCGCTATTTCCCGCGTCAGCGAGGTAGCGCCAGGAAACAGACGAAGAAAGACCCATCCCCCCACATACATATATACATACATGCACATATATGCACAGTACATATATATACATATCAACATATACATATATACATACATACACATGCATATACACATGTACATATTCACACTTGCTCGCCCCCATCCACTCCTGATGCCACCCTGCCCCAAGGGAAATAGCATTGCCACCCCCTGCGCCACCGAGGTAGCACCAGGAGACAGACGAAACAGCCACATTTAAAGGATGAATTTATCATCTGGGAGACCAGAAGGGGTATTGCAGCCTGTACAGTGAGGAGGATGAAAGGCATGTATGGGATAGCAGGAACATTGAAGGCTTTTTCATAGTGGTTTCATCATTTATAAGAGAACTTGAAAAGTTGCTCTGGGGGAACTATTGTCAGTAGCATAAAGGATAAATTAAGTATGAGACACGGACATCTTCACATAAATTATACAAGGGTACTGTTAGCATGTGCATTATGGCAGCAACATCCCATGATGCATTGCATGCAAGGTGAAACATATTGTATGTTCATAAGCAAATTTAAATCTTTTTGTTTAAAGTTGTACTTCAAGAGTTAGATGGACTTGATTGCATTTCATATCAGAGTGAACCAATCTGTTGTTTAAGAAAACATATGAAATTTACATTTTTACTTTTACCATGTAAAATGTCATGATCTTTGTATCCTTTGCTATTATTATCCCAAATGTGAAGTGAATTTTAGCTTGTTATAAATGAAATATGGGCTGTAAATGCAGTTTGCATGTATATGAATTGAGTTCTTGTGAAGTCAAGGGTGAGGGTCAGATGGACATGAGATCGAATTCATGGGAATCATTTTGAGTACAGAAGTACTTTGAATAGTGCTTGTTGACCTTGGGAACTCCTTCAAGGGGGTGGTCACAGCAAAAGAGTCTCATTTTGAAAAAGAGAAATATTTTTTTATTCATTAAAGCATAATTACTGATTGCCTCTTAGTATTAAAAGTCTGTAACTTATGATTGATATCAAAATTATTTATGATTACTGTATTCTTCTTGCTTTTGTAGGTAAGGACATTTGGATTTAGTGATATAGTAGGTGCAGTGTCTTTTCCTGAGGAGGAATCAAGGGAGATTGGGCGGCGACCATATTCTAAGAAACTGGCAGCAAGTATAGATGAAGAAGCATCTCGACTCATATTTGCTGCTTACAAGAAAACAGAAGAAGTGCTTTTGGCTAATATGGACAAATTAAAACTGGTTAGTGTTCATACATAGCTTGATAAACATTTTGCAATAGCTCATAGCCTGATATTGAGCACTCATAATAGTATTATAATATTCCTTTTGAAATATTGGTCAACGCTACATTCTGAAATTTCATTTTAAATTTTCATACCTAGAGGTAGAATACCTGTTTTGTATGCATGCATTACATTTTTTGCTTGCATCTTTACTAGAATGGTGTATCTGATGATCTGTTGGAGTATCTACATCAGTTCTATAATTTTTTTCTCCTAAGTGCTGTTTAATTGGCTTCTAGACACCAGACTGGTTTAAGAAAAAAAAAATATCTTTACTTGTATTGTTTTGCAAATGCTGAAATACATGAGACCTCGTTTTGCAAATACTGCAATACAAGACTTTATCTTCATTTAGGTTATTATATATGAACATAGCCATTGATAGTTTGTAGGATGCTTTTATTTATAAGTAATGTTGTTTTTAAAAGTCTTCGAGTTGATTTGCTAGTTTGATGGGTTGTGGCCAGAGACTTAACTTTGCACATTTATTCAGAGATGCATGTCTGCACTTTATCCACCTTGTGTGAATAGCAATCAAGTTGAAAGATATCAAGACACGTATGAATGGTTGTTTGAATCACTTAATCTGAATTTGGAGCAAGATCACCTCTATTGGTTCTTTTCATTTGGAAGCATAGTGTGTCTTTTGATTCTAATGGCTTACTTGAATTTTAAGAAAAGGGATGTTGTTATAGCTGTACTTTTCTTAGTTTCATACAGTTAATATAATTCACAAATTGTCTGTGAATGCCAGTAATACGATAAGTAAATGTCGGTTTTTTCATGCCATATATCAAGAATGTGGATATTTAACTATTTAGGATAGATTCATATGCTGAAGTACCAAATACTCTTTCTTATTGAAGTATTTTACTTTATAGTTTACTTGATTAGCTTAATTTAAAGAGACAAGAATTCTCCATGTTCTAACAACCTGTTTCTTTCATTTCTTTTGCCAGCTCTCTGAAGCTCTGCTGCAAAAGGAGACCCTGAACTATGATGATGTTGAAGCCATACTTGGTCCACCTCTGTATGGCCCAAAAGTAGCAATAGAGCCTTTACAGTTTGAGGGGGAAATTAATACATGGAAGGAATCTGGAAAAGGTAGTTGAGATCATAATCATAATTATTTTATGTAGTTACTTGAAAATTATATGTAGCATCAACAGCTAAGATCATTAGAGATCCATCATTTACATAAGAAATACCCCTGCTATGTTGTGCATTTCGCTCAGTAACAGAAATGCTCTGTCACTGAACACTTGGACAGATGTCTGCTGAAGGATGAACAGTTAAAGGAACCTATTTCTCTTTTACTGAGGGGTCGAAAGGTATGTATATAAAAGTTTTCATAAAATTTGATATATATTTTCTTTACTTTCCAGTTCATTGTAATTACAACAATAAATCTGGTATATTTCAAAATGAAGAAGGTAAATAACTATGTTTCCATTTCCATTAACAGGTAAATTGTTCCCTTTCTGTTATCAATAAACAAGAAAACTTCTTGCTGGATCTTCACTCTTTCATTAAATACTTTTTTCAGCCTCTTAAGAAAACTTCTAGCTGGATCTTCACTCATCCATTACAATTTTTCAACCACATTAGCACTGGTTTTCCTGTTATTGGCCTTTTCTTATCTTCATAGACTTTCTCCTTAACCATTTACTAAGTATCTATTACTTTTTTTTGTAATGCAGGCCTACTTCAGCTTAAGGCACTTCCATAGTTTTGAGATCATACATCTTTAAAATTATGAATCAATATGTTTACCTAAACCAGACTGCTCATAAGGATCCTTATCTTATGATGATTTCTGTGACTATTTACATGGCAACCAAACAGTGTATAAAGAATTTTAGCAGCTTGACATTACAGTAATGTGAATATTGGTTACAGCCTAGCCAGTGAGTCTAGGAATGTTAAAGCAGATATATATCCACCTTCTACATACAGTCCTGTGTTTTATTTACAGAAGATAAATATAACAGGCATTAGTAGTGTTCTACTTCATTGCCTCCATTAATCTGATGGGTTGTGAGTAAACTACTGTACATAAGGGAAGGCAAATGAGCAAGTTTACATTAAAAGAACCCAAATATCCCACACAAATGAAATATAATTTTATGTGATCATGAAGCACTTAGTTCTGATTTACCCATTTTTGCCTTATTAATAAGCTCAAACAAAAACAAGTAAAGATATACTTTATTATTAAACACTTACAAATTCAGGTTACTTGTGCTTAATACATGTTTCTTGAGTAGCAGTTGAACTATCTGTTGTGTGTGTGTGAAATACAAGGTGTTCTTAAGTCCAGACCCATAAACAGAATACTGTTTACCATTTATTTCACCATATGTTCAAAGTGAACTTGCATGCAGATAAACATGAGTAACCTGTATTCACCAAGTGTGCATATGCAAGCTCAAGTCTCATAATTAAAGCATTAGTGCAAAGACAAATAGTGGATTCTGCCCATGGATCTGGACTTTTAAGGCACCTGGCATAATATTGGGGCAGGAGTAATTCTCTCATCTGGGAATTCCTATTTTCTTATAAGGCCTCAATTCAATTATCTGCACATATTCATGTTTTCTGTTATCCAGAAAAATATGGGGTCAAGAAAGATACCCCAGTAAAACATGTCTTCTGTTCTCCTGAAGATTGAAGCATTACCATAACTAAGAGCCATAAACCCCTATGAATGCACAGTTTAGACTGTAACACATTAAAATAAAATGAAAATATAAGCTATAGTTTTCCAGGGAAAAATAAAAGATGTCCCATAAACTAACTAAATAGATATATGGCTTGCTTTCCCAAAAGCAGAGATCTGAGCAGATACCACCCTGTGAACCCCATCTCATTTTTATTTGCATGTGCATGTGAACAAGACGTCAGAAAGAATATTATAAAGTAAGCAGGAACTTCAAAAGTCGAATGAGTAGTTTACTACACAAACATGAAAGACAGATATATGATAATTTTTGTATGAGAAAGAATTCTGACCTAATACCCTTACAGAAATGTTAGGTTATTCAGGAGGTACATTAATTTGTGGGTCTTTAAAGGAATTTGGTCTTCTGCACTAAAATCATCTGTAATACAATCTGTAACCCATTTCCTCAGAAAAAAATATTTACAGAAGGAAAATAATCCAAATACTAAAATGCTGGTAAAAAATGAAAATAAAGAAATAAATATAAATGGAAAACAAGCATTGTACATCTGCAATAACTGAAGTGAAATGAAACAAAACCAAATAAATATGGCCTTAAGTCTTCTGCCCTTTCATCTTACCCCAAAACAGCAGGATATTTTGGAAACATTAAACCACAACAGTATAGGTTCCTTTCACAAAAGGCTCATAGAGGGATATAAAACAATATTAATAAAAACAAAAGTACAAGCATATAGGGATTAATACAAAATAGAAATATCAAAGTATTACATGTTACGAAGAATAAAGAACAGCATGATCATAGTGAGTGAAATAATGTTCATGTAAAATGGTAGCAAAAGTCATGCAATGCAAGCTGAAAAAGCATAATACTAAGTGAAGTTACAAATATGGTAAGAATGCAAGTAAGTAAATACAAGGGCAGTCAATAGGTTAAGACATAAACCTAAAATGTGGCTCATTATGCACTGTGACTCACTCCCTGAGCATGTGCTATGTCAACTGCTGTGACCCAGTGCCATCCCCTGAATATGAACAACTGCTTTTGAAGTTGTTCACTTCTTTATGCCCACCTACAAGATATGCATCAGTTATGTCAAGCTTGCCATTTCTTCCAGTTCTTTACAACTTGTTGGCTCTTGCAGCTGTCTTCATATTGTCAATACATTGTGCAATAGTTTTAGTGGTCTTCTCCAATTCTAAGCATAAAATCATGATTACAATAACTTGTACATCTATGTTATTGTAGCCTTAAGATCCCTTTATTGGAATCAGGGTACTTGGATGAAGTTTGTGTGTTGCTGTTTGTATAACATATTTGTTGAAAAAGGTTTCTTTTTGATGGCTGAATTTTATTTCTGTATGTCAGTGGCATTTAAGTGGATTTTTTTGAGGGGATTCTATTGTTCATTTGGGAAGCTATAGTTTGAGGAGTTTTGCAGTGTACTTTATCTGTGGCTTACAGTATTTTGGCATGCTGTGATGTTAACGTAATCTGTATGAGAAAGGACAGTGATATCATAGGTTGGGAAGGTGGTGGATGATCATATACGAGGAGGCTGAAGGGATTGAGAAACTGAATGGCATCTTGGAAAGCTTCATTGAAGTTGCGAGTTTTTTTCAAGTATTATTGCATTTCCGTTTATGTGTATGCAAAACTATTTCACATTTGTTTTCTGCAACATAAGCAAACAGTGGCAGTCCAAGTGGGAAAGAGAGTAAGTGCTAGGGTTGAACCATAAAGCAACCACATATCCAGACAGTTTTTTTCACATAAAGAATGCTTTTACTTATTGACTTGCATGTCCATTAACTGCATCTTTTACAAATCATTGTGGTACTTATTAGGAAATACCAAGTACACACATTTAAAATGAATTTGCAGTTACACACTGACTAATAAAGTGAAAAAAAAAAGTTTTTCAAAATATGTAAAAGTGTTTGTTTACTTGAATGAAGAAAATATGGAGAATGAAGCAAAGTTTCTCTAGCCTGTATTTAAATTTACAATTTATTCCTTGCGAATATTATGATAACTTTATTTAACCATTTTACACTTTTCAATGAGTGTATTTTTACTGTAAGGTTGTAATTTAGTGTATATTTTAGTTATCTAGACTTTTCATTTAATCAGGCACATTTCCCATAGACTGTTTGCTTGATGTTTGACAAGTTAGCTGAAAGTATCTCCTCTAGTGTTGCCATTTTATATAAGGTTTATCTTATAAAATACTTCTGGGGTATTAAAACTTTAATCATATATTTCCTTTACCAAACTCACTTTGTGTTTTTTATATCTCAATAACTCTTAATCATACCCAAGATCCAATCTCATCTCCTGAATATACAACAATAACCTGAGATAAGTGAAGCTCCATTCACAATGAAGCTTGTAATTAGCTTAAGTAACTTATTAACTTATAAGAAGCAAAGGTTAGGTACTCCGCAACTGAAAAGACTGCTCTTCACTCAGTGGTAACAAAAATAATGACACAGCAATCATGACCTAGCAGCAAAACTGAAGACCTGAGGCTTAGGATCTCCCACTCAGGCTACATCCATTAGGTAAAAGAACTAGGAGCATCACACGTGTCACGCAACATGCTCATTTTGTTTAATAAGGGCAGTTTAGCAGTTGAGGATCAAGGCAGGAACGGTATTTTCAGGGTGCAGTTTTCACCCCTTAAGGCTGTAGACAAGAGACTTAATTTGGTCTCTCATGCGGTTGGCTTCTTGTCTGTCGACATAGCAGGTTCCTAGAGTAGTGCCTTTTATAGCCTGCTCAGCTGCCCGTTGTGCATACGTCATAACAAAGGCCCCACAGTCATAGCTGTTGTCTTGCTGTGTACAGTTAGCATCTACTAGGGTTGCTGGTATATCCCTATCCAAATAGCTGTTAATTCTTTGTACGAGGCAGCGAGCATCACGATAATTGGCACCTCTTTGGGAATCATAATGATACCATTTGTTATCATCTCTACTATATACAAGGAGACTCCAGTGACTTCCTCCAGATGCAATAACTGATGAATTGTCATTCACAGGTAGGAAAATATTGTCCTTGTATCGTGCATTAAGGGGATTAAGAAATATGGGCAATTCATTAGCATCTCCCATCTTTATCAGCTGAGTCACCTCAGGACTAATAAACAGTAGTCGAGATCTTCCACGGAAAACATCATGCTGTAGATGCTCAAACCAGAATGATATCAGGGAATCATTAAGCCAGTTTCGGCCCTCCAACAGTCTTAGATCAGATTCATGGATCAAACAATCATGATAGCTGAGGATTACTCTGTCTCCCATACTTGCAGCAGAGTCTTTATTCCAGAAACTATCACTCTGTCAGAGTTTTCTGCTCCAAACTGGTAGCAGAAACTAATTTCCTTATAAATCTTTATATTCTCTTCTGTTCACACCTTTTGAATCTGGCCATGACCATTTATTAAACTAGTGGGCAGAGTAGCAGGTGCTGCAGCACCTGAAACTGCTGTAGACTGAGAGACCGGGGTTTGTGAACCTTGCTGGTTAGCACCAGTTTCTAAAAGTTTCATACGTTTCCGAGTGTAGTGATGCCAGTGCAGAACAGTCTGATCATCAATAAATTTACAGCACTGACCATTGACAATCTCCTTTCTAAAGTTTTCGTGTTGTAATAGGTCCAGGAAGTAAAGGCACATGGGGTACCTGAAAATGAAAATTAATTCAGATTATCAGTAATGAGGAAAGAAAACCTGATATTAAACTACATATAAGTTATGCATGAACAATATTTACCTTCACCTATGCCACAGAATGAGAGATGAGACAAACGTTAAAAAAATACACTATAGTCTTCGCACAATTATTTCTGTAATTCAACAGGTCTCACAATTGTACTCCTTCAATCTGTCTTTCTACAACATTGTGAGCATTCCTTGTATCTATTTCTATTTACCATTCTATAATAAGATCTTTCAATTCTTTATACATTCTCTTTATTTCTGTATACCCTCTGTTCTTCATCTGCATCGTCAAGCACCTTATTACCAACTAATCATCCTCTAATTTCTGTATTCCTTACTCCACCCACTCCTCTTACTCTAAATACTTTTCAAGAATCTGTCTTTCCAGTTAGCACTCTCTTGTTATTCCAGTCCTACATATCTGTTTGACTTGCACTTACCAAAGTGGGTGGTACCATCACCAGCCAGCAGTCTTACCAACATCTTAATGCTTGGAAATTTCTTGCATTCTTTCCTTCTCATTCTCTTTTAGCTGGCCTGAACAATGCCCTACATTTAAAAATTTCAGTATCGTCCTTCCTGAATGTCCGACCCCAATGTCTAAACTAATATAACCTCTCCCCATATGTATTGCCCAATCTCCCTTTATTACTGTACAGCTTTGCTGTTTCTACCTGTATTCATTTTCAAAGTATTTCCATCTAACACAAACGAATTGTTATGATTGCTGAACTTACATCATTATATCCAAAGATATGAGAAAAAGACTACTACTTGCATACCTCATACATGTCACAGGACGTGAAATGGGAGTGGTGTGCTGGATACCTTTTCCTGTTTTATTTCTTTCTAAAAGCAGGAACATAAGAAGCCATGCAAAGACTTGTCCTCATCTAGCCGTAAATAATTCACTCCCTGCATCTGTGTCTTTTTCATGGTCTACATGGATCACAGTTTCATTAACTACTTATATTCTCTGCTTTATGGTTCAGACCACTTACTTTAAGTGTTTTGCATAATCTGGTTCTTTCCAGTACTGCAGATACTTCAAGTAGTTGATAAATGTCGGCTCCTTGAAGTACCCACGCTGGGCCAGGACTGTGGAGAAAAAATATGAGCGGTTTCAGTGTTAACAAGGTCAGTTTTTAGTTTTAGTTTTCAACCATACATAAAAAATATACATTATGGGAAACAGCATGCTGACATTTAAAAATATGTTATTACTAATACTTCATGAAGCAACAGTAAGAATAGTGGAATGTACAACGTCAAACATTCAGACTTCTGCAACCTTTACAGCTCTAACTCATTCAACCCCATTTCATATTAAAATGCCCTTTTCTCAAACATAAAACACTCTGATTTACACTCTTTCTCTTATATTTACTCCTAAAATCACTAAAACTTAAGCTTTCTACTCAAAACCATTGTGTCAACACATACATAAGCATAAACCAGTTTCACTTCAAGTGCCTTTAGTTTATACAGATACATAATACCACCCACAACAACACTGCTGCATCAATGAGTACACTTATACAATACCAAAAAGTTCATCATAAAGGACCAATATGCCTAACCTACTCCTCTTATTTTTTGTGCCAGACAGAGTTTAGAGGGCTTCATATATCACAGACAGCAAGAACTCATCCACATTGATAAAATAAGGTAATGATGTTATTTTTTAGTTTATTTATAAGCCCTAAAATGTTCCAAACATTCTAATACCATTTGATTAAATCCCTCACCATGTCTTGTTTAAAAATGTGCCAACCTTGCTGCCCAAACCTTTAAGAAATGTATTTGGGAGGTAGGTGCTATTTTCATCTGAGGAAAATGTCCCATACACCATAAGGTTCTTGAGCATTGGAAAGAAGAGTGTAGCTGAGTTAACGTGAGCTCGAGACATTCACGCTTATCATTAATTCAAGAAGTGAATGAATAAATGAACAAATAATCTTACTTTCATCAAAAATATGAACAATCATAGTACAGAAATGATTTCTTCTATTTTAAAAGGTGATTTTAATTGTAGAGGTGTAAATCTGGCATCTAGGCAAGATAAAATAAGTAAGCTCCATGACGATCTATGGGTGACTAATATGTGCAATTTTTTTTTTTCTGTGGCAAGCAGAATTGCCTACCTCCAATAAGCACTCCATGGAAGTGGGCAATTCGAAAAGTGATGAGAAAATTAAAGCCTTACTCTGCACCATATATATACAACACTTTTATGTAGTAGATGCACCCCTAAATTGGTAGACAATATTTTGGAAAAAATATTTGGCTACACACAGGGGTTTAATGTTTCTTTAGTTGACATATATGGAACATGAATCATTATTCTTAAATAACTGGAATAAATTACAAAAAGAAGTAAGTATTCTGCTGATATTTATACAACATACAACTCCTAAAACATGAAACAGAACACTTCCTAGTCCTTATAACACATTCAATCAAATACTACTTTGTCTGCCATGCTTAGTAGACTCATTCCTCTACAATTCTTAAAAAATTTTCATTCCCTTTTCCTTTACACAGCATAGATATCACTGTCTTTATTCACTTATCAGTCCCTTTTCCACGTCACACAACACTCCAGATCCATTCAACAAACACTTATTGCCACTTACATTCCACTTATGCTTACAGACTTATTAACATCAAGTCCTAATAATTAAGCATGAGTATTCATTTTAGCATTTACATTAATGTGACTGCAAACATAAAAATCATATGTATCTGCACATTTTAATTAATTGCTGCTTGTACAAAGAACTTAGCAGGTAAAAACCTAAAATTTAATTTCTTTAATAATTTGTCTTCATATTGGGCACAAAAATTTTTGCATTGGCACAATATCTGGGCACCCATGTGCCTTGATCCATCTTCAGTGTATAAGAAAGGAGTTAGAGATGACTGAACATCTGACTGAAATATTTACATAATTATAATGTATCATTATGTCAACAGGTGTATTAAACATTGTGAATTGTAAATGTGAAGAACTCTGATGAATCAAAAGGAACTTTTGAACAAAACACCTGTCGTAAGATAAAGTTTCCTGCACCATGAAAGTAAACCTAATTATGAACTGTTCAACGAATATCAACCTATGACACTTACAAAGAAGATAGTTGGGGTTAGCCAGACATTGGACAAATTCCAGTTCTATCTGGAATCTCAAGCGCTGCGCATCCTCACTTTCACCTGTGAAGGTAAAGGTATGAACATTACCTAAAGTCTACCATTCCTGCAAGGATTGCATCATTAAAAAACAAATTCTTTTCTTATTTCTCTTTATTTAACTCTATTAGAGCTCGGTTGCACAACCTTTATAATTCTGAGGCCGCATCAGTAGACTTTTCATGAGCTCTGGCCACAGAATTAATTATTACATGCCATAATTTCTAGACCATTTGATATCCTAATTCTCCGCTGTGACTCATGGCACTGCATTTTGTGAATCAAGTTTCTTGATATTAGGATCAAATTTGGTTGCCACTGGTTGCAGAATGGGGTTTTGTTATTCAGTCTATATCATGCCTTTGACAGGCTAACATCTGAGAATGAATGGTTGCAAATATAAGTGGAGATGTTCTTTTTCCTGTAGAATTTTATATCTTATATCTTATCTTGTCAAATGCTTTTGTAAATTCAAAGACAGTATCTTTTCTTGCCTTAGTATATCATAAATGCTTTTGTAGCACATTATAAATCCAAGATGACCTTCATTGATGTGGTTGTTACTGATCAGGTGTCTCAATGTGGTCCTCTCTCAATCAAGGACTTTTATTACATGTGATGTCAAACTGAAAGGTCTATCATGATTTGGTAAACTCCTAGATCTTCCCCTATATACCATTTACAAATGTGCCATTCTGTGTATATCTGCTATAAGAATGTCATATAAGATATGTCTCATTATCATTATTGATTTTGCTTTTTTTCTTGGCAAACACTGCATCTCCAGTTAGTCTAAGTGCTGAATTTTATCTTAGTTCATCTATGGCTGTTTCACATCACTCTTTGTAACTGCAACATCTTTGTTGGCATCCTAGTCAAACTGATTAAGTTACTTTGTTGGCATCCTAGTCAAACTGATAAGGTTATTCATTATTGATATATTTTCTGTGTGTAACCCATTACCACCTCAGTTATTTTACCCTTCAGGGTATCAGGGGGGTTAGTGACATCTGCTTAGTGAGCCAGCTCTTCAATGGTTGTCAAGTTGCACTCCTCTGACCCAGGTAGCTGCTTTTCTTTCTGCCTCACTAACACATGGACTACTGGCATTCCGTCCACAAATGTACAATCTCTCATCATACATAACACTTGACAACATTTAACTCACACAGCTCATTCTTCATAACTCTAGATTTTCCTGCAGTGAGCACTATGTGCTAGTCCTGCCTTTTGGCAAAATGGTAGGAGCAGTAGACAGAAGTAGTAGGTAGGAGCATTTAGGCAAGAGCATTAAGAAATTTTTGGTATAAGTAGATAGAAAGAGCATTACATAGAAGTAATCAGTACGAACATTAGGTGGGAGCCTCAGCAAACACTGTGTTAGAATTGCCCTCTGCCATTGGCCTGTTAAGGGTGAGACACTAAAGGCTAAGAAGCAGCACTGGTTGGAGTTCACTAGTTATGGAGACTCTATTGCCGTGGCCACCCATTTGAAGTTTTTTCAGTTGGAACAGGCATCAGAGATATAGATATATGGATAGATCAACTCTCCAAGATAATACAAGTAACAAACCTCTTTCTTTGAACTATGTCTAACCTCTTTATTCAAACTGTTGAAAATCTTTATTACAGCTTCCACCAATTCCAAACGATAGAGCTCTAGTAGACTGGCTCTGGAGCAGAAAACTCATGCATGTTGTATTATGTCTCTAGGCCATGTACAGCAAAATTCATTTCTGATGTCAGTTGTTAGAGGAGTACTAAGGATGAAGAATTCTACAGGATTCTGAGTCCTGAGGGCATTTGTTAGCTCACTAAACAATACCTCACACTGCTTCTGCAAAACTTTGAAAGCTATTGACTATTATCAGTAGTAAATTTTCTCTTTACAAAGGCAAACAAATATCTAGATATTTTCTACAATAAAAAGTATACAACAAAGTAACTGCCAGTAAATGCATGTTTGTCCTTATTTTTAAATAAAGTTACATTATCATCTTCTCTGAGGCAATACATGCTGAAAATTTGCATTCAAACTCACTTATGTCTCTTTTTTTTATTGGAATAAATGTTAAATTCTGTACTAACTAAACATAAGATGTAAGCCCTTTCAATTAAAAAAGGACAACTTCTTATGACTCACACATATGGTTAGGTTCAGAAAATGACCATAATGAAAGCAGACAGATATACTGTACAATGTAAACTGCATGCACTGCCAAGTTTAGATAAAGTTGGCATCATGTACAGTACTAAAACCTTACAGTCAATACACAACTTGTGAACTGTCAATCATGCCTTATAAGTTTAAAATAAACACCTGCATGAAAAGCACATTAGATGACGAGTCAGACTATTTCAGGCAATATTATAAAACTCATTTCCTTTAACTCGATAAAAATACATAAAATAATTTTTGCAAATTAAATGAGCAGTGTGTGTAGTCAACAAAAAGAGTATTAATACACTTATCATACTTTACATTTTGTAACATATGACGATGAGAATTTTGTTATTTTCTCCTGGATGTTACCATGTACTGGTATGTCTGCTCTCCTTATTGATAATAATTCTACACAAGATAGGAAAGTTATTGGGTGCAGCTGGAGTGATGATTGAATTTTGCATAATGAAGGTACCAAGTAATTATAGTTTCCTATCCTCTGTGTGCTATTAAACTGAAAACTTTATTGTGGTTGTTACCAAAGTATACCTAAATATTGAATAAGGTGGCTATTTCAGTGCATTACATTTGATAGCTAGAGAAAGAATTTAAGTGAGTGAGGCAAATTTTTTGTCTGTTCCTGGTGCTACTCACTAACACAGGAAATAGCAAACAAGTACGGAAAAAGCTATTTCAAAGATGCAAGTCAAAGAACATGGCATGAGAAAGGGATTCTATGATGTATAAGAACCTCTGCAAAACAAGTAATCAGGAATAGCAACCATACCAGAACAATTGTAGTAACACTGCTTATTTCACATTCTATAAAATTCAAAGATAACAACACTGTTTTGTTGACTGTAACTGATCCAACATATTAAATATGTGAAAAATTAGTGATATCATATTTTCAAACAGTACAATATACCTTCCTACAATAATGCATATGAAGAAATATGTGGCTGTTTATGTAAGGCTGTCTTCTATAGCCAAATACTTAACTTTTATATACAAATTAAGTTAAAAATTGCTCTTTTCAAAACAAAAACAAAAAAATCTACATTAAAGGCCCAATGAGGATATCCTCCTTAAAATATACAAGGTGTAAGTGCAAAACCTCTAATTCCCTACATATTTTTTTTACATCCCTATTCTATTATGGGATTCCATTCTAATTTTTTCCCTACATATATCTATCAGTAACATCTTATAACATCATCAGTAAATTCTTCAATAAATTTTTAAAGAAGAAAAATATAAAAATCTTGGGTCCTGATGCCCAAATCATATGCAGCCATCTCACATAACAATTTTGTTGTTTCTGCAAAACTTGTCACTGTAAGAAATGTCATTATGTAGACAAATGAAGCTCATTATCTAATGGGGGCTGAGTTCCAGAGAATGAGCTTTCCATATCTAACTCTTAATTATGGAATATACATGCAACAACTTGCTTAAAAACTACTTACCACAGAATTATATCTAATTCAAACAAATTTAAATGAAAAGGTGGTGAAAGGGGTGTTTGAGAGTGGTGGAGTGGGTTGGGGTGGTGTGAAGGTTACTGGGAAGGAGAGAGGATGTACTAGGGTTGTCTATACCACTTCCTGAATCATCTGATTCTGGAACTGCTTTCCCATTACCTTCCATGTACTTGCATCAAATTTCATCAACCATATATCAGACCAACTTTGCAATTTGTTCTTTACTACTGTACTTCATTATCCTCTTCTACCTTACCACAGGCATAATCTGCAAGCATGTTCAGTTATGAGTCAAGCCTTCAAACAAGTCATCTCCTTACAAAAAGAGAAGTGGGTTTAAAACAGAGCCCTGCAACATGACAATGGTAGCTCAAACCCATTCTGAAAATGCTCCTTTCCACACAGATAATCTTTCCAGTGGAGTCTACCCTTTATTCCTGCCACTAATTTGGTACAGTGTCAAAAGTTTTCTGACAGTCCAGGTATCCATGATCTAAGATGAAGCTCACTCTGTCGTTAGTTTTAAGAGATTTTTACTGCATCATCCTCCATTCATTAAATCCATGTTGTCTCCCAGTTAGGGAATTGCTCCTTTGCAGTCTTCCATTTACTTTCTGATTACCTTCTCCAGCATTTTACAGACCATATCTGTTACAAAGACTGGCATGTAGTTCAGTGCAGTTTCCAAAAAAACTTTCTCATATATAGGCACGACATCTGCCATCTCCCAGACCTGTGGCACAACTTCCTCTAGTGACCTGTGGAACAATATTCTGAGTAGTCTAGCGAGTGTCTCCACATATTCCTTCACCACATATGCAGACTCTCATCAGAACCACAGGCCCTTACATGAGGGAAGGTGTCTAAATAACCTGGTTACATCTTTAAATCTTGCTGGTCCTAAGGCAAGTGTCCTCCACAGTGAAAGCACTTTTAAACACTATACAATTCATTAAACTCCTGCATTTCTCCCTTATCCTCAACAGTTCTCCCCTTCAAACCCCTTTAGCCTGATTAGCTCTTCCTTAACTTATAAGTTGTTTCTGATGACCGTTTGGAAAAGGTTTTACTTTCATCTTGTTCTTATATTGTTATCACAATTTCTGTGCTCCTCTCCCTTATCTTGAAGTACTCATTTCTTGCTGTCTTACACCCTTCAGATAATGAATGGCTACACTGTCTTCTATATTTCTTCTACAATACATTCCTAAGCTCTTTAGTGGTTTTGGCATTATTTACTGACCCATGTGTGTGTGTGTGCACATTTGTCTGCACAAGGGGAGGAGATGCATCAGACAAAATGGAGAGATTTGGTTGAAGTATTGATTAGGGCTTAGGATATTTCAGATGAAGATACTAAAGGAATGACTTGGGTCAAATGCAATGGATGAGCTTTGGGAATGGAGGTGGTATGAATGGTGATGTGAGTCTATCTTTACAAATTAACTAAAGAGTGTAAAGTGAAAACAAACCAGCACTTTTTATAATTACATGTTTCAATTTAACACTAGGCAGTGGATGTGTATGAATCATGTCTGAAGGCTTCATGGACAAAATATTTTGTTTATGGGATCAACGGTCTTTTGTTATTATTCCCTTTCATCCGTAACTGAACTAGGTTTAATTACTTATGCATCACTCAGATCACAAATTCTGAGAACTGGGAATGTAGTAATGACCAGAGAAATTTATAATTCAAAGATTCATATTTCAATAAAAACTAATTTTAGCCTTCCAGTGAATAAAATGGTTCCCCGAATCATAAGTAACCCTAAGGGAAATTTTCATTAAATAAACTAATGATAAGCAAAGGGTACCTGTATCTTGAACACAAGGTATGCAAAATATGATATTTCCCAAAGAAGTGGAAAAAGTACCCAATTTCCATGAATTCCGTATGTAACCATAAAAATATAATCTAAAATATAATCTAACTTTATAAATATGAAAAAGAAAATATTCACTCTTACCTAATTACTCAAACCATAGAATATGTCATGTTATGTATTTAAGAAAACAAACTGAGACAAACACAACTTAAATCACAATAACAAAATAGAATCCTCCGTCTTGAACTAAACATCTCAGTGTTCTGACTGTTTTGCATCAGTTGTTAAGAAAAAGCAAAATGAAAAAAAAAAGAATAACCACTTATACATTAATGATTAGCCAAAAAACTATTTAGAAGCACAGCCAATCACTGAACTTATTCTTGTCCTGATCTTCAGTTCTCCTGTCAATAGATGAGAATGGGTGCAGTGACTCAAGAACCCACAACAACACTTACCTACCGTACCTCTTCCGCACTCACACATACAGCTCAACACCATTGCCTATTTAAATATTACCCTGCAAATGAAAACCAGGACTAAGTGTAATTAGCTCAAAATTACCCATATCTAATTTAGCTACAGTTAAAATTATCTTAAATGTGGCATGTCAACAAAAGATATACAGTTATATCCTTTCTGGAAGCCTTCAAGAGAGTTCAGGGGGAAAAATCATAACTAACAATTAACCATTCTTTTTAATCATTTATCAAAGTTAGCTGACAAGAATGTGCCCATTTCCACAAATATGGCTTCTTGGTTAAAAACATTTGAACCTTTAATGTTGTGGATTCTACATCTTTGAAAGCAAATGTTGCAACAAACTGATTTTCAAACTAGACTGGTGCAAAACAAACTAGAATATTGACTCAAAAGCAGCAGCATGCAGAGCAGCCTATGTTAACGTATTGGAATACAGCAGAGCTCAATAAGTTTCTGAAGTTATGATAAGAGTAAAGGATGCATTACAGATGACCCTCCCAAGGCTTACGCTTTCATTTACATGAGTGGAGTGCACCATGCTTGGATGGCAAAACATAAATTCATTGGTGTTAAAAATACCAATATCTATGTGAGGACATAATAAATTAACAGACCAGTCTTGATAAATTCAAATGGGGATAAAGTACTGGAGAAGATAACCATTCTAAGGATTTTGATTAACTGGTTTTCCATATTAAGAGAAAATGATCAGGACAAATGCTAGTTTAAAATGCTGATAAGAATAATGTATGTCTGGATGCATTTCAGGTAAGAAAAACCTTACAAATCAATAGCTCAACACATTCTTATTTCTCTAATGTGTACAACTACCATAACCTAGATTCTTATATTTATCACAAACAGCTAAGATAAAACATGTGCTGAGCATTAATTTATTACTTTCAAAAGAATTATTAAATAACATCTACTTAAATGCACAATTTACTTGTGTAAATCTATTCTAGCTTCCTACCTAAACATTCCTATACTCATTAGAGCTATTCTTTGATTAATGCTCATTGTATTTATTCTTTTTCAACACCAGAGAAAAAGTATGGACACATTGCCTGCCCCACATTGAAACCAATTTCATAAATGGTTACTTATATTTTCTGTGCTTTTTATAGTTTACTGTGGTTACAGAGATATGCATGGAAGAGTGATGCAGCATAATTTTCCAGCTTCACAATATTAAATAAGGTAAGAGTACTATATCAGGAAATATAGAAGGTTAATTAACATGAGTACGTGATATATTAATAAATAAAAAAATAAAAGCCTCACTTATCCTCCATGGCAGTCAAGATTTATTTTCATTGTTAATATATCATAATGTATTTGTCCAACACATGACTGAGTATGATGCAAATGGACCAAATTATCAACAGATGATACAACAAATGGACATGAGTGCCCTACCAGCAGACTTAATTAATACTTGCATATTTCTACTACCATATTGGCTACTACACAAAATCAGGTGAAGGTTTCAAGATAGTCTGCTGATTTTTTTTACATGTTTTCCCTAACAATGAATTAATTAGTTCCACATTTTCCTTGATATAAATAACAATATTACTGCCTTATGTAATCTTCAATAAAATATAATGTTCAAGTTTATGCTCCATATATGTTTTTATATTCTCAAATTACTACACTACAAGACAAAATCAGTCAATAACATGACCTAATAAAGAAGAGAAACTTATCTAGGTATCTAGCATATAAATATTTATAAAAAAAAATTAAATGGCCAATAAGAAGTTTGTAATGAAAAATAATTTCTTGATAGTTCAGGACAACAAACACCAAGTTATACCCTTTAAAACTGTTCTCTTTTGGCGCACTCCACCCAACAAATAGCAGTGTAACATTAATCACTGACTTTAGCCTTAAAAGATATAAATAAACTCCCTGACCATTTAAGGGAATATTACTTCTCCCAAGTTACGTTACATACCTATCAAATTAAGGCTCTGAAATTGTTGACTATAAATCAACCTCACCTTTCCATTAATAAGTCTACGCTCCACAAATATGCAATCAAACATAACCTCAAACTTGTAGGCTATAACAGTATTCGTACTTAAGAGGGAATCATCGGCAACCCACCTTCATTGACTCCATGGTAAGAGTATGACGATTTTCTGCTCATTCTAGGCATTGGAGCGAGTTAAAAGGGTTAGTCTACACCACTAAAGAGTCAGCAGGCACACTGTTCAAGGGTGTAATGCAGTACCACAGGGTGAGAGAGGCTCGTCCGTCTTGTACCTCCCTGTCCAGGCCTCGCGTAAACAACTTACCCCTGCCGGCCATGAATCCACACTTACTCTCTTCTGGACTTACATACTCAATTATATCACAAATATTACTAATTTCCCATAATAATCACTTCTGATATTAAGGGGAACAATGATGTAACGTTATCGTTATGGTAATTCGAAAGATTACAAGTTCTCTAAGGCAAAATTAGAAATTTTTCCTCTTGCTATTGGTTTTCTTACCTGACGCTGCTGCTTGGCCGAGGAAGGAGTATCCAATTCTCCTCATATTATGGAAGGATGTTTACATTACCAAGTATGGGAACTGGATTCCTTTGAGATATTGCTACAAAACCTTTCCCAAGAAAGAGACCAGTTAAGGCCAATTATGTGCATAAACCAAAATAACTCCCACACAATTCTGAGATTGTTTCCACTTAAACTTTTGGTGGTATCAGAAAACTTTGAAAATATTAAATAATCCTATCATCTCACCAAAAGCCAAGTAGAATCAAAGTCTGTCAGTCATCAGCCTGCCTTCCAAACAATCATCTCAATTTGTTCAACTTCTTCCTGTTTTCCCTCTTCTCTCAAGGAAGTAATCCAAGATCAACAAATATGACATATATAGGGGTAAGCTCTAGAAAAATGGAGGGTCAATCATTATCAAAGTATGTGAAACACGTGTAGAAGTATTAAGAACTTAAGAGACCCTCACCTAACTTCAGCAAACTGCCACGATATACTCTATTTTTGACGTTTTTTGAAGAATGAATCACCATGTCTTCCTGTTTATTTACTCTTGGTTCACAATGTTTACATTAAAAATTTTGGTCGCTAAGACGGATTCTCTTCCTCCTAGCGAACGTACCGTTCGTTACTAGCGAACATTTTTCACCATGGAGCATGACAGAATTCCATAAACATTAGTATATTTTCATTCTAGTATTTAGGAATTAGGGAAAATCTTAGTTGCAATGGTATGTTAGATGAGGTTTCCATTTCTAAAGAGTTCTGTGTTATAAACATGTTTAAACTGCAGTGATCATCTCCATAGTCCAGCCTATTTATACCTGCTAAGTCTCAGACATTTGGCGTGAAACACGTATATGAAATTCTATCTCACCCCATACATTGTCTAGCCTGCTTTACACATAATCATAAATTACAAAGATTTCCTTTTTAATGGTGCTGGAACCGACATTTACTTATGAGGAGACTAAGCTAATATAACAGTATATTTATTTATGTACGTAATTCAGTAAAATTATCTGATCATCTCCAAGAAATCAGCTGGGAACTTAGGATTCCCGTTTTGGAACTTACAATGTTGGAGTTGTTTACACGGTAACCATGGAAACTCAGCCTTCACGTTAAACGCGAGATTGAAGACAAGCAGCGGCCAGATGGCGCTGGCTTAGACTTGGCGATAGAGTTAGGAGTTGACGGCAAATTTACAGATTTTGTGTTTTACGATAAGAAGCTTAAACCTGAATGGACAAAAGCATGGCCATTCACCGTACCACTGATTGGGAAATACGTGTGTAAGTAATCAATGAACTTAGTTTCCCAAGAAAGTAGTGGAGCTTAGACCGCATCTCATGGTTTGTTTATGTGTATTGAAAACATACCTGGGGTACTTCCTATTACAATGAATTAAAATTTTGTCATGGGATATCTTATAATACACACCGGTTATCAGCTAACAGTATACATCTGATAGAGTCTATTGTTTTAGCTCTTGTGATTTTGGGGGTTATATGCAATTATTAAAATACTTTCATGAAATAGCAAGTTAACCTTGACAGATGATGGAGAATACTTGTATTTAACGTCGACAAATCTCGCTCATTAACCTGAAATTGCCCTTTAGTCCCTCGTCGTGCCAGCTGTGCATCCAATGCAAATAATAATCCTGGTGCTGTATAATAGTAATTAATAATAATCATAATACTAATCGTAATAATGATAATGGTGATAAGTACGGAAAAGTATTTTAGTTTGCCATGTAAGCAAATGTTTTCTATGAAAGTAAGATATGAAACCGTTTTTTGTCATTTTTATTTACTGCAAACTATTAAAGATTATTGCCCATATTTGAATACTTTATATTTATACGTATATCGTAGGCTGCAGCTAAATGACTGGATGCCGAATAGCATTTCCCATTACTAAACGTTCATTGATAACAAACTGACGCGAGATCTTGCGACTACGATTCGCATAAATTAGTGAATTCTCGCTTTCGCATCCATGGCCATATCCGTGTACAGCGATAGTGTATGTGGTCCCAGAACTATCTTAAATACTGGAAGATATTAAAGATTTTCCAGTTGGTGGATATATCTTAAGATTAACGGCCTTGAACTGGGCCTATCGTTTTATAAGTCTAAGCCCAAATAACCAACCAACCAACCTTTTGTCTCTACAACAAGATAGCGGTTAAGGTAGATTCGGTTTGGATAGATTTAGGGTTAGGTTTTTCGCCTGGCAGGGCGGACATAATATATACGAGCTCTCGCTAATGGGGAGATCTCACATGAATTTGATATTACCAGTCGTCCAGCTGTGGAAGGGATGGCCTGTGACTGGACATTTTACCTTCGGCATTTCTGTTGTTAAGTAATGATAGAATATTAGTATGTGAGATACATAGCGTTTTAGGTACGCTTTCACAATCATCAATGATATTCGAACATCTGTTTCAGTATGGTAATTGTACAAAATATTAATGAGCTGGGCCATTTTAAGCTGGATAAGATAAACTGGACACGCACGCACACACACACACACACACACACACACACCACACACACACACACACACACACACAAGGGGCTATTTCAGATGCCCCAAAGGCTGTTGAGCAAGATAAATTGCCCATAATATAGAGTACAGATATTACTGAAAATAATGGGCTGGTAGGTGCAGATTTTAGGACTTAGACAACAGACTCGGATCATGCTGACAGATGCAGTGGGACGGGAACCTGGAGACATTGAAATGAGGTGCCCAGGGTACTGAGGGAAGCTGTGGGTAGAATAGTATGTGTTGTTAGAGAATTTCAAAAGAGTGCAGAGCATACACGATCGGTGCCTAGTTGGCAAAAAGGGAGATTAGAAAGAAAGCCAGACACAGAGAGGTTGTCGACGAGCCAAAACTATTAGACTTAGCTGCCCATACTATTCCTCGCCCCGCCTACATTAACTCTCGCCCCGCCCACACTTACCCTCACCCTGTGTTTATTGTCCACTCCTTTGCCATCCTGTGTGACATAAATGTCTGATTTTGAGAAGCACATTTTCGTGGGATATGTGATCGTTATATATTATGTGTACTTAATGAATTAAAGTTTTGTTATCAGCAATGTTTGGTGTATTCAGTCTTATACTGTTTGGGATACATGAGTTGATTGTGTCTTCAGTTTGAAGACTTTTCTGTTTCCCCAAAGTAGACATTGGCCAGTTCTCTGTTCTGCTGCAGTAGAGTCTGCTGCAGTAGGCTTGATCAGCTTTCTGTTGCTCGGCAGTAGACTTGGTCATCTCTCTGTTCTGCCACAGCAGCCTTGGCATGACATAATACTTTCTCACATATCTACGGTACCTCATTCTTTGTGATCTCTGCTAACTCCTAGTCCGCCAACATTAATGAGGACCAATGTGGGCATGGCGAGAGTTTGTGGAAAGCAGGGTGGACATTGTGTGGGGCCAGTGGGAAACAGTGTGGTCATTGTTAGAGTTAAAGAGTTAGGGCTAGAGAGAAACAGTGTTGGACTCCCAGGAGTTTTTGGAGTAGGTGTGGCGAGGGTTGGTTGGTGTGTGGGCGTAGCGAGGGTTAATGAGGAGCATCAGCGGCTACAGGAGGAGGTTGAGGGTTCGGTTGTTCTTATAAGGCGAGAGGAATGCAGGATACAGTGTCCCCGAGGGTCCTCCTGTGTCTTGTACCAGGTTACGCCTCCCGAGTGTCTCCATACTTTCCCCCTCAGGAACAAAAACTTCGCCCGAACTATGACAGTGTGGGCTCAGGACGTCGTAGGTACAGCGAGGTACGTTGTGTACCGTGGCCCTGTGGGCTCAGAGACGTCGTAGGGTACAGAAAAGTGCGCTCTGTGCCGTAGCAGTGTGAAGGACCAGGTGGCAGGGAACGCCTTGAATTCTTGTGGGAGTGGCGGGCGGTTCCCGTACATGATTTAAAGGGATGAATTTTTTCTCACTCTCTCCCGGTCGATTAAAATGACCAGCAGACGTATACGAGAAGGCGCGCTCGCTGCAGCCTACCAGCCTTATTCTCACAGTCTTTATTGCCAAGAAAACAAGGAGAGAAAAAAGGTATATATAGATATTACTTGTACACCTGTTCAGTTAAATGGTCGTCTGCGCGCATGGTAATTGGGTTTAATTGGCAGAAGTGTCGGCATGCATGACAGGGTTGGGTCGAGCCCCGGGGTGAGTAGCGCCGACGCTCGGTAGTGGGTGCACGGCTGGGCGGAGCGCTCCCACTGCATGCCGGACCCGCCCTCCCCACACCCACAAGATATCAAGTAGGGACCGGGGGGATAACAGGTGTGGCTTAGACATGCATGGCTGGCCAGCCTCTCATGTGCCTGTGTGGTGTGAGGGTGTTGAGGCGTGTCAAGGCCTGGAGGAGTAGGAGGAGGAGCTGGTCATCTGGGAATGTTTGTGGTGGTGTGTCAAGGACTGGAGGAGAAGGAGGAGGAGGAGGAGATGGTCAGCTGAGGATGTTGTTGTGGTGTGTCAAGGACTTGTCAGCTGGGGAGCGGGACGAGGCGCCTCGTCTCTTAGGATTAATAGGACGGGCCACAGGGCAGGGGCAGGACCCGGGCATGGCGGATGAGCTGGTCGTTTACCTCCTGCCTGTTGTGCAACAGACGGGGACGACAGGCCGAAATAAGTAGGTGTCGCCCCCACTTTGGTATGACCCGCCGCCGCGGCCCTGTGATACGACTAGCTGCTCTTTCTGTCTTTTTAAAACGACCCCTCCTCTCCCGTCTCCTCTGGTACGACCAGCTGTTCCCTCTGATACGACCCTTCGTCCCCTCTATTACGACAAGTCATTCACACGACAGACACTGATCCAAGATAATCCTTGAATAGATTACATTGTGTATTCTGTCGGTTCTTAAGCCTGGGCACCGGAATACCAAACGTACTTCAGTTAATCGAACTTATATATAAACACAACACGAAGAGGCAGTTTGCAAGGCTTGAATTGGATCGATCATCGACGGGTCCAAGCGTTTTAATGGTAGTGTGGGAACTGGGTTAAGCTAAGTGCATTTTCCTGGAGTCTCTTTCTTACATCGTTTCTGTATCATTCTCCTTTTCACAGTCATTCACCTCTCTCTCTTCTCTATCCTGCCTTGCCTTTCTGATTCAAAAGCCCGACTGATAAATCTCACGGGCCTGGGTTCGTGTCCCGGAGCGGGCATTCGGCTTACAGCCAACTAAGCTGTTCGTTCTCCTCTGTAGGAAGGTCGATTAATGGGTGCCTGGCACAAGAGAGCCCCCTTCCCTCCTTCCTCTTACTGTAGAAAAATAGTCAATTATACACATACACACACACACTACTTGCTAAGGTTAGAAACTTCTTAAGCCAGAGACAACACGGATTTAGTGAACTTACACTTTTCTGAATGTGTTTGCAGATGATACCGAGGTCTTGAGAAAAGTGAGGAGGATTGCATCAACTTACAAGGGAACCTAGACAAAGTCCAAAGATAGTATGGTAGACTGTTGATGAAATTCAACCTGAGTAAATGTAGAGTAGTGACGATGGGACTCGGTGAAAGATGGACTCACTGCGAATATCACCCAGCAGGAAATAAACCTGTGCAAGGATCATTTGTTATTGATGATGAAGAGGAAGACTATGTTGTCACTAAAGCGGAAAAAAAAAATATGGAAAGCAAGACAATATAGGAATGAACGGAAGATATTAGAAAGATCGTAGAAGTTAATTTACGAGAGGTAGGGAGGTGGTCAGGTTGCAATGTCACCCCTTAATGAGTCAAACTTTTTCCTGGATCGCTCGTTACGGTTGGGTGGTTGGGCTTTTAGGCCCATCAGCCACTCGGGTCATTAAGTCCATCACCTTCAAGCTACATCCGCCGAGCGAAAGATCTTTAACACCTTCTGTGGATGTTTAGGATAACTCGCTGACCACATATTCTCTCTGTAGGTGTAACAGGGATTATAATCCCGTCTACTGAGACATGTGTTGAGCTTTGTTGTTAGTCTCTGTTGATAGTCTTGTAACTATGTGTTGCATATGTTTGGTTAGATATGTTTAGTGATTAATATATATATAGTCATTTTAGCATTCGATATGCGCATTGTATGTGCTGTGGTATATGTTTGTTTATGTGTGGCACGTGTGTGCAGTCTGTATACATTATTTTGATGAGTTTACCGAAGCTCATATGTACACATGAGGAGGAGGAAGGTGTTCTAGGTATCACACTCTGCTCTTCTTCTCAATCTTCACATTGAGTCCCCTGCAAGTTTTCGTAAACAGAGGCCCAGCTACGGAGGCTCCTCCGTTGTCTATATAGTACCTCGTCGGTAGTGCACTGGGTCGGGACCCGCCAGATGTGTGTGTGGGTAGCTTTTGCTGGCGTCCGCTGGATGACAGGGCAGAGCGGGTGTAGATGGCGTTGACTTGGGGGCAGTGTGGAATGCTGGCGGACCCCGGGTGTACTATACGTGCAGGTTACATGTGGGGTACAGGAGGTGTTCGGCGCCGGGACGGGGGGCTATGCATCTGGGTGTCGATCCCGCGATGACGCAAATTCCACCTTAGGGCAGATTCCGTGTTGGTACACCTTTCATCTTTGGTGCAGACCCTCGGCCGGGAGCAGACTGGTGCGTGCGCCTCTCGTCCTGGGGGCTGGGCGTAGAGCAGACGTGGATATCAGTGCAGGGACGAACACTTAAGTTCCCCTGCTGATTGTGGATTCTGTCCTGGGGCGAATCAAATGCTAAAGACAAACTCCATATTGGCTGCAGTGACGGAAATTTGTGGTACACTCCTGTGGTGCACCTTAATGGCACAATGGTTGGATCTCAGACTAGTTTTGGTCAAATCTTAAAGTACCCGCCTCCATCCCTCTCTCGTTGAGATACCCCTATTAGTGGGTAGGAGCCATGATGTCTCATATAATGGTATGAATTTCGTTTTGCCATTGATTCTGTCGTGGGAGTGATCTGCTCTTAGGACAGATCCCTTGTCGGGGCACATACCGTGTGGCCGAGGAGCTATATGTTGTCGAGCGGACGATAAATGATGTGCCAGACACACAGCCACATGAATAAGGAAAAGACAGCTGACAAATGACCCCAACAGAGAGCAACCCCTAATATAAGAAGAAACAGACAAATGAAATGCCAAACAGACAAATGAAGTGTCGAACAGACAACTAAATTGTCGAACAGACATCTAAAATAAACATGACACATCGACCAAACTGAGCAACACTTACAAAGGCGAAGAACGTCCAAGAAACAGCCAACTAATACAGTGGGCAAGAGAAAATGACCCACTCAGCAGCAGCAAGAGCAGCAGCAGCAGCCCACACCTCAGACAAGAAAACAACAGCAACCAAAAGCGAGCAAACAGAAAACAACCAATACAAATGATAACGAGAAATCACATTGGGCAACAGGCAAACAGCCAATGCAGGGAACAGACTGCCATCACGATGAGCAACAGATATGAAATTTGATGTGGAAAATGATGACGTGACGGAGGTGGACAGTGGCGACTGTGACGAGGGTGACGGTGAAAGGTTGTCTTGTTGTGGTAACGGATAGGGTAGTACTAATGCCGGGTGGGTGGGGTGGATTCTTACGAGGTTGTAAGAGAGGGTTATTCACTGGTGATGGTGGTTGTGGAATGGTTGTAGAGACGGTGTTGATGGCGAGGGCAGGACTATCAGTGGTGGTGGAGCTAGCAGTGGCGGTGGAGCTAGTGATGGCGGTGGTGGAGGCCGCAGCGGCGCGGTAGTGGTGGTGAGTGAGTGAGTGAGGGAGGGAGGTGACCTTCTGAGGCAAGGAGGTTGGCTAGGAGGGGGGCGACCTAGACCTCATTCCTGTAGCCATGGATGATGACCCCCCAACCACCCCCCACCACTCCCCCCTCCCTCTCCTTCCCGCCCACAGCCTTCCCCGGGCGCCACCCTCCCCGCCCACAGCCGCCCCGCCCCCCAGCCCCCCGTACATCATCCACGCCCACCTCTTTTTATCCCGTCGGATTAATTGGGTGATTAAAGACTCTGCTTTCATTATCTGCCTCAAATGCCATTTCCAATTGATTCAGACCCGATGCCAGGGTCACCCGGCTCTCCCCGTAATTTGCCGTTGATGGTGAAAGAAAAAAATAGGTTCGTTCTTTTTCTTTTACGAGAGAGAGAGAGAGAGAGAGAGAGAGAGAAAGATATTCTTCAGTCACTCACCCTTCCTCACTCACTTTCATTTCCCTGCCGCACCATCCTATCTCCCTCACGCTCACTCTTTCTCCTCCTCCTCCTTCACTCTCACTTCTCCAGTTACCCTCGCCCTCCGTCCGGCACCTGTTGGCCACAGGGAAGGTTACCCTGGCCACTCCCTCACACGCGACTTTATCTGCCATCTATTCTCCATCCCCCCGTCCTCCTGAGGGTGTTAACCCTTAGCCATTTGTTTCCCTTTGATAATCTTCGGCCTTTTCCCTCCTCCTCCTCCTCTTCCTCTTCCTAATCCTCCTTCCCCTTTAGGCCGTGCGTCCCCCTAGGGGGCGCAGCAGCAGCAGCAGCAGCATCAATGAATGGAGGGGTCGTGTGATGAATGAGAGTAGTGTGCACGGGGTTCGCACGGGCCTGCCAGAATATTGATGACCCTCCGGTGGGCCTCCTCCTCCTGCTGGTAGTGCTGTTGGAGCGGGGTCCGCAACTGCTGCCACTGCTGAAGAAGGAAAGGAAGAGGAAACACTGTACACAGAGAGAAGAAAGAGGGTAGGGGTTAGGACTGAGCCCAAAGGGGACCAAGAGGGAGAATTCGCTCCATCAGAGACCGTAGCCATGGAACGACATTGCAGGACAGAGTGAAGCAGAAAAAAAAAAGGGTAAGAAGTCTGAAAAGAAAAGACTTATGCCGCATCCTGTCAGATGTTTGCGACAAAATATTTAACAAAATCCCTGAGAGAGGAAGACCAGAGGTGAATAACATTGGAGAGATGATCACCGGTGGATCTTGTACGGTTAAAGCCATACTGCTGATCCGAGAAGAGGGCAATTTATTGCAGAAATCGAGGAGATATTGTAACACTTTAAAGTCAATTGAAGCGAGAACAACGGGGGACGGTAGATGGAAGGTTCGGAACGGAACCCTCTCGCAGGGAAGGTCTGCACACCGAGGCATGCTTCCAAGAAGAAGGGGAAAGTTTAGGATTTTTTAGCCATAGACGAGCAAGGGCCGGAGCCAGCTCAGGCGCACAACCCCGAGAGAGATGATGTGGTATGTCATACGTACGTATTTGTAAGTGCATATGCGAAAACGAAGAAATATATTTATGTGTATGTATGTGTGTGTGTGTGTGGTTGCGGGTGTGTATGTATGTATGTGTATGTGCTTGTGGCTGTGTGTGTGTGTGTGTGTGTGTGGGTGTGGATGTGGTTGCGGGTGTGTATGTATGCGTATGTGCTTGTGGCTGTGTGTGTATGTCTGTGTGGGTGTGGATGTGTGTGTATGTTTATGCATGTAGTCACCTAAACAGGATGTAGTTCTAATTCTCATTCACAGTACAGCCGGAGGTGTGGTTGGGAGCGTAGGTCAGTGACGCTGGGAATTCCTTGATTGCTATTCATTGTCTGGTAAATGTTTACCTTTTTCTTTGTTTTTGTCTTTACAGTTTTGCAACTGGGGAAAAGCCGTGAGGGAGAGATATCGTGTTTGTGGATGTAGAGATCTGAAACTTACACACTAGCTGGTTGAACTTTAAACGTCCGAAACCCCAGATTACACATTACGGTTATGGAGTCCTGAAATAATGTTGTTTAGACATAAGTCTTAGTCACTACTGTCAGGAGTATGTAGTTCCTTCTTGCACGTACCCTGGTAGACTATTTTGGAATATCATTTTGTGGCTCAACGTTGTCTTCTATTTTACTTTTGAAAGCTTCGTTCCGTATGTGTTTTTTTTTTTTCTCGTTTCATTTTTGAGTTTTTATTGCATTTCTTTATATGTTCTCTTCATCGTGTTCAGGGTTTACTGTGTTTCTAATTGGCATTAAGTATACCTAAAACCTACTGTCGAGGACGTTGTTTTATTGAGGTGAACTTTTTTTCTATAGGAACGGAAATACCACGGGTCGAAACGTGCCCCAGTGAAGCTATGTCGGCTGAAAAAAAGGCGTTTATAGATCCGACTTTTGAAAGTAGAGAGATAACTGGAAGAGGGAGAGGGACGCGCTGAGATTCAAGAGCTCGATGTATGAGAACAGAAGGAGACGTCATTACCAGCCTTGCTCTGAGTCCCGGCCTATGGTGGACCCCGAGCCAAATAACGATGATTGTTTAATCCTCAGGCGGTAATATATGAGTGACTGATCCCCAGGTTAGAGTAGGAGGAATGGTATACGTACCTCCATCCTATCCGGGAGCGATGAGCACCCATGCCATGCTGAGAGAGGTGAATTCCCATTGACAAACTAAGAGTGTTGCTTCAACCTCTAGAGAAGGTAAAGGTGAACCCGCTTGACGAACTAAGACTCAGTACCTACGGCAAAGACCATACGGCTGGGACCTCCAGCAAGGCCGCTCGTGTGAAAGCATTCCGTCGCTGGTCTTCAAGGAGCGCCAGGAATCCCGTTCGGTTTCCGTTTGGTAGCGACGCCGCGCGGGAATGTCAGCTCCGTATTGAACACCCTCTTAAATACGTTTGCGGGAATTTCCTTTATAGACAAGTCGGACTCGATAAAGCTATTACTCGAATGAATGGGAAACTGAACCACGCTCTCCGTGAAAATCTGCCCAGCCATGAACTGAGGTTTTTCCGCTACCCTAAGGTATGATTTAGTTCAGTGGTTCTCAGCTTTGGGTTCATGAATTACCAAGGGGGTTCGTGAAGCCTCATCAGGGGGTTCGTGAAATACATTTCGAGGAGCAAGAGATATATTGCCATCGGACTGTTTTGTTTAAACAGAACATTATTTTGGTACATAGGGTTGGCTCATAGCTGCATTATTTTGGCAAAATGAATGAATATAGAGATAAAGAATTAAACAAATCTAGTAAACAGATGAGAGTCATAATTTACAGAAGGTATGCTGCATGATACAACCTTACACAGAGGCTAAGGGGTACACCAGCCGAAAAAGGAACCAACTTGGATGATATTTTGACTATGGTTGTGTATTCCTGTGGTACAATTGCACAAAACTGGTGGAACACCTCGTCCATTGCTGGCTGCCTCATTCTAACCCTGTGTTCTCGTGCCTGAAGAATGCGTCTATATGCACGACAGTAAAAATCATTTACAATAGTCGAGATGGCAAAGTATAGCGAGTCTAATCAGCATTTCTCTGTGGCGTCTCGTGATTCATGAGGGAGGTTCATGGATTTGTTGCGGTGTTTGAGATGCCAGATTTAAAAAGAGGTGCCTCGAAGGAACTTTAAAAGATACACTAGTAAGGTATGTTATTCTGCTTATTCTATCAGTAATTACAAAGTTTTCAGACAGTAAAAGACCATTGGGTCCTCGAACATAAGTGTAAACTAAGCGATAAAACAATTAAGTACTTTTATTTTCATCTGAAGACACAATCTTTAGAAACATTATCCTAAAGGAATGGCGTTGTGCCTGGAGCATATTCGGCCAGTGATCTTCAAGTAATGTTCGAGGTGAGGTCTGTCTCCCTCTCTCTCTCTCTCTCTCTCGCTGGTGTCTGGTAGCATGATGTATGTAATTAGAGGTTTTTGACATGGTAACTTCTCTTCTGTTGGCGGATTTCTACTGGAAAAAAAAAATTAAGATGCCAAGGACTGTTCTTGGACTCGTCAAACTTCAGGCAGGGGGTACCGAAGGAGGTATACATGGGTGTTTTTGACCCAAATCTTCGATTGCAGCGGAAATCAAAGGCCAAAAACAGAGCCCCGGGCTGGTGGGGGGTGAAGTGTGCCACTTTTTCTATGCTACATGAAAGAGAAATCGGTATAGATTTCCCTCAGCGAAGGAGGATCAATGGAGGAGGTCCCTGTTGCTGGGCCTGGGAGCCGGCTTCTCCATCGTATTGCCATGGGAGCTGCCACTGGAATATATATATATATATATATATATATATATATATATTGGTAACGCTGCGTTTCGCAAAGATAAAACATGTTCATTAACTCTACTGTAGAGCATTCATATTTGGGGACACTAATGCCTGACTGGCTTCGAGTATCCTCAGCTGCCAAAATAATGTTTACCCATTGATTGAACCAATCAGTAAACGTTCACATGGGAGCCATATATATTGGTGTCATATTTCGAGGGATGAGGAGAAGGAGAGCGGACAGTAATAGATAGTTGCCTCGGTGATGGGGTCGTCAGGTAGTTTGCCAACTACCTGTGAGTTAGGGAGGACTATACGGTGTTGACGTTAGACGACATGTCGGGATGGGGTGCGTGTGCTCATGATGACACTGCTGGTTGCGGTGTAAGACGTGCACGGAAAGGCGTAGAGAAGCCTGTACACACTGACCTGTTTGTGGTGCCGGGAGCTGGGGCTCGCACATGAATTGGAGGTACTCGGACGCGCCCTTCTTGTAACAGGTATTCGTGTAGTTAAGATGTATCTGTGAATGATTGCCGTGTGATTACCTCTTTGTGCTATACGGGGAGGGAGTTTTACACTCGTGGGGCCTTATCTCGTGTGTGTGTGTGTGTGTGTGTGTGTGTGATTACTATTTTGTTTGTTACGGGGAGATGGGTCTTACGCTCGAGTTGCCTCGTCTCATAACCTTGTATATTTATGTATCATTCTTTACGACTGTATATGTTTACACACACACACATTAGCCGAAGCCAGGTACCCATTTATCGACCAGTCTCGACGAGAGGATGAACCTGTGTTGGATATACAGAAAGTCTGCTTAGTGGGGGGTTTTCCCAACGGCATTTAAGTGGGACCTTCCTCATGAGAGCTGTAGTCTGGTTCATTAGGATTGAGTCGCTTCCCCAACTCCCTAACAATCGCCTTTTCTTCCAGTTCAATCTTCATCCAGTGGTTTGCCAGTGCAGCCACTGGTATAAACCATTTTCGTCTTCTCTCCTCAAGTATACTTCGATTTCTTCCTGTTGTTCTGCTGTAATATTTTCCCTTCCTATTTTCTATTCATTATTGCCTCTTCTTCCCGTTCTTTCATTTCTTATTTCTATCATTTTTCGTCTTTGAAATTTTCTTATTGTTCTCTGTTTGTTTTGTTCTTTCCTTATTTTTGTTTCCCTTGTTTTTTTATTTTTTAGTTCCCATCTGTTCTCAGTTCTTCGTTTTCTTCTTTTCATTGTTTCGTTCTTAAGTTTCTCATGCTTCTGTAAATCACGATTGACTTTCCTTTACATTTGTGTCTCTTTCTGCGTCTGTTACTTAATGTTTTCTGTGTCTGTTTCTCTTGTCCTTATTTTGATTTATCATATTATGCTTTTTTCAGTTTCTTTGTCGCTTTTTTTATTGTTCTATTGTTTTCTGTCGGATTTATTTTTTTCTTTTATTCATACTCTTTCTCTTCTTTCATTCGCTCTTCATTTTCTTTCTTCTCTCATCCTCTGCCTTCACGGCTCCCTTTTCGTTCACTCCTTTAATTACTTGCTCTTCAGAGAAAATTCGCTGAGGTTTTTAATGGCGGTAACATCACGTAAATCATCTGCATTTAATTGGGAAAGCTAAAAAGAGACTCCGTGTCATCTGTTGACTAATTAAGGTGCTTGATAATGTGTGTGTGTGTGTGTGTGCCTTGCATACTGCATTCCAACATTTGTACGTTGATCATTTAATTTTTTTTTTTATTGTGAACGATCTTCTTTACCTGTGTTCATCATCATCATCACCATCATCGTCACTATTATCATCGTCATCATCTTCTTCCTGTCTGTCTTCCTGTCTTCATCTGAAACCCTTCCAACACGCCCGACGGTACGGGTCTGTCAACAGCAAAATTACAGTCGTTCTCAACCATCATTTCCCGAATATACCCCCTGCTAGCTGGATCGCCTCCAACGTTAGCTTGGAGGGACGTCTGTTCTTGCTGCTGCTGCTGCTTAGCCTTGCCTCCCTCCCTCTCGTTTGTCACCTGAGCTCCATCGGGGACGACAGCTCGGGGTGTCGAGTTACACCTCGTTGTGCCGAGTCATAGTACCAGGGGATGGCTGGCGTGGAAGGTGAGGAGGGCGTGTCCACAACCCAAAGAATGGAGGATCAAGATGTATCTTTTTTTCTTCTTTTTAAGAAGTCCGATGTTTAATATATGAGTAAATATTTTGAAGGATGATTAATGGAGACAAACTGGAATCAGTTGAGGTCTTATTATTTTCAAGTTTATATCCGAAGATGAGGTTCAGCACTGTGTCCATGGCTATTTCCCGCCTTCCCATACCCGGTCTAGATCTAGCCACACCGTTCACGTCACCGGTTCTCCACGACCTATGCTGCTGCTGTTGCTAGCACTACGACCACCACCACAACCACCACCACCACCACTATCAATATGACAGTTATTACGACCCCCTCACCATCAATACGACCGTTGATACGACCATCACCACCACTTCTACCATTACCACGACCTCCATCACCACTCATATGACCATTATTGCGACGACCACGGCTATGACTGTCACCACGACCTTTTCATCGCCACTGACTCCACACACACACACACACACACGAGCAGAGTGCGCATGTCAGGGTAGTCTTTTTTCGTATTAGGTTAGGGTTACCAACGGCGTGCCGCAGGTCTCAGTCATGGAACCGTTGCTCTTCTTGATCTCTGCAAACAACTTGCCAGAGGGACTGGGAAACTGGAATACAAGGAGAGAAGGAGGGTTTCCAGCAACTTCCCTCCTGCTCCTTTGAGTCACAGAATTTAATCTTCGACCACAAAACAGTTTCCAGTCTGACTACTGGGGTCCTATGGGCTCCTGTTTACCACGTATGTCCTAGAGGGCAGCCCCGGGACATGACTTTGTAGGGTAAGGGGTAGCTCGAGGATCCTCCTCCTCCTCCTCCACCTCTTCGTCGTCGTCGTCGTCGTCCTCGTCCTCCTCCTTCTCCTCTTCCAGCAAAAAGGGTTTCCATTGCTCGTCTCCCGGGAGGAGTGAGCTGGGCACGCGAAGGTCAGGGTCAGGTCTGTGCCACCTCTCACTTTCACCGCCCGCCGCAGCAGCAGCAGCAGCAGGAGCAGCCCTCTACGTCTTGTTGTAAAAGAGGGAATATTAAATTCGTGTACTTGTGCCTCCATTTAGTTTACGTTTTAGTTGCATCTTTTGCAGCCAATTTCACACGGCTTTCTCGACCAGACGCGGCGTGTTGGCCCCGCGGTCTAAGGGAGGGCGCGACGAGCCGATATAATAATGTAACACAAGACTCTCGGGACTCTCTCTGGTCGTGTCAGGGACTCATTCATGTTGGGCCAGCTTTTGTTGCCAGTGGTGTGGAGACTTGTCCCGTCCGGCTCCTTGTTGTCATGTCCCGCGTGAAGCACTGAGTAATCAGTTCACTACCACCTTTGTCTCAAGCGCCGGCTCGCCATCAAGGTTCACTGTCATGTCTCAACACCACTATCATGTCCCAGCACATCTCGTATGACCAACCGTCATGTCTTAGCACTGACATTAATGTCCGGGAACGACCATGATGATGATAATGTCCTAGCACTGTTATAATGTCCTAGGCCAGCCAACCACCACGTCCCAGCACTGGTATCATATCGAAATTACATTATAGTTCAATACCTTTACTGTGATGTAATCTAGAAGTTTAAGATGATTGGTGTAACCTTTTCCACCTCTCGCTGGTACCAGTTACCAATGGACGATTTCCCCGAGAAGTCTTGGGGGTGGCATATTGGACTAGGAGGGCATCAGGCATGCAGATCAGAGTGTAGTAAGCAGGTTAGTAGATTGAGAAGGAAGGAGGGAGGGAGTGGATTTGAGTAAGCGTTCCAGGAGAGTTTCAGGTGGGGAGATCACCAACAGGTAGCTAGGTGGTATAAGGTAGGTAGAAGGAGTGAGACTGATTGATTTGGTTGACAGAGAGGCTTCCTGGCCCAACACGTATGTCAGGTACAGAAGCAGGATACTTAGTGTACTGGGTAGGAAGAAAACAAGGGTGGTTGAAGTGGATGTCAGCAAGGGAGACCTGGTTGATAAAGTTAGCCCGCATGGTAGATTAGCAAACACACTCCTAATACAGTATATCACCTGAATTAGATATAAATCTTTTTTTTTTTCTTTTCTTGGAAATACTGAGGAACAAGAAAGTAGACTTGGATCTGTGGTAAGAGAGCTAGCTAGTCTTGAGGGCGTTGACTGGCCGAACTGGACGGCGGGTTGTTGAAGGTTATGCCTTGCTCCACCACCAGAGGGATGGAAATAGGCGCGAAGAAGAGGTCGCTTACAGGCCGTCGCCACCTCTGGTATCGTATACCTGTTTTCTGAGGTTGGAACAACGTGGTCAGTAACCTTACCGTCTAGAAATTACAATCCTTTTTTTGGAATGATTATGGAAACGATAAGAACACAGTTTCATAAACGATACCCATTTGTTTCCATCGGTGGCCGCAAAAGACTGACGGGGCTTAAGTTGGCTCCAGCCGACCTCACCCAAGACATACATCCAAACTGCATCCAGGAGATCAGTGTGTGGGAAAGGACTGCACAGCTGCTGGCATTACGTGTAAACGTTCTTCAGAATGATCAGTCCCTCCCGTATTTCCACACAGATTACTTGTCCAGCCTCCTCTCCCATCTCGTACCGTAGTCGTGCGTTCGCCATGGTTTTATGTTCTCACTGGAGTCTCTCGTACCTAATTATACCAACAGTCGAACCATTCGTATTTACTCCAGGCCACCTACTTATTATGCAAATACCCACGTCTGATTGCACATTGCAAACAGTAAGGGAACTGTTGTTTGCTTTCACCCACGTATCTTTTTAACATGATGATCCATCCAGGTTATGCTGAGCTGATGATGTGTATGTTTCTATGTATTCTTATGTATTACGCATATCATGTATAATGCTATGTAAGTTATCTTTGATTATGAATTCTAAAGATGTTCGGTCTGTAGTTTCTCCTGCAGGTGCTTCTCTTTGTCATCAAGTGCGACGTGTGAGGGAGGAGCTCTTGCCCACCACGCCCCATGGCCAACGCTTGTGGGGGGGAGGGGGTACCTGACCGGACCTGCAAAAACTCCGGATTGCTATGACAGGTAAGCTGTGACCTGTGATAGGTAGGCTCTGACCAGTGGCAGGTAAGGCGTGTTAACCCGTCATGGACTTGAGGTGTTTTGATGCTTGCTGTAGACTAGTGAGATTTCAGTAGCTTCCTGAGGATGTGTGGTAACTTCGGCCAGGTTTTCGTGATGTGGTTCTGGAGTCTGGTGGTATTGTGGTAAGGGTAATGTGGAAGTTAAGCGGATCTGAGAAGAACGGGAGTGGCTGCTGGAGGAGGCTGCCTCGGTGGAACAGATTTTGGAAATGGATTAAGTGGAGAGAGAGAGAGAGAGAGAGAGAGAGAGAGAGGTCTTCGCCTCTGTAGGAGAGAGCTGAAGAAGTGACTTTACTTGTGGACTAGGGAGGAAAGAAGACCTTCTCATCTGTGGAGGAGGAAAGGAAGAAGAAGACTACCACCGTCAGGGAACCAAAAAGGATGGTAGAAGCGTTCCTGTGATTTTGGCAGGAGGGTCGCCGCACGCGCCCCGAGCTACCACCTAAGTCCTCGAAACAGCTCTTCTCCCTTGTTGACCCTTGCTGTAACTGCATTGTGGGGACCCAGGCAATTATCGATGACGACGATGTCACCGACGAACGTATAGATGTTGTTGTGGATGTTGGCTTGGGCTGCCGACGAGGGCGAAGGTGGATGGATGGTGACGTTGGCTCGCTTCTTGAAGCTTGGTCGGGTACATACAAAATGGAGCCGTGAGGCATCCTTGTGGATGGAAGAGAAGACGATATTTTGGCGGGATTACTAGATATGTAGATAGATAGATAGATAGATAGATAGATAGATAGATAGATAGAGAGAGAGAGAGAGAGAGAGAGAGAGTCAAAGTTCCAGATGTCAGCAGAAATATTGGAGGGTTTTCGTCTAGGCCTGATGATGCACGGTCAACGAGATTCGACTCTAAATCTGGCTTGCATTTATGTCGGATTTCACACTCTCTTTATATATATATATATATATATATATATATATATATATATATATATATATATATATATATATGTATGATTATAATATCCTGAGATTTCTAGCCAAAGGAGATCTTGGTGTGCGATGTGTAGCATTAATTTCGAAACTCCAGACATGTATCATTATCAATGCAGGTGCTTTGTAGTGGATCGCACGGTGGGAGTTGCTTTACCGGCGCTGGGCGTCTGACTTCGATGTCACAGCGCTGATCTCTTCGCCTGGTGTCTGGCCGCTGAGTGCTTTTGGGCGGAGCAGGGAGGGCAGTAGGGATGGAAGGTGGCGGGAAGTCACGTCAAAGTAGGTGCAGTAAGAGGGACGCAGCAGACAGCAGGAGCAGGAACGTTGAGCAACAAAACGTCACTAGCAATAAAAGGAGTGTTGCAGCAGGAAGACTCAGCAGAAGGCAACAGCAGGAGCAACAGCAGGTGTAATAGCAGGAGACTTCAGCTGGGGTTGCAGCAGTAAGATGCGGCAGTAGGTTTAAGCAGGAATGGCGAATTCCCCCACCAGCACAGAAGTAAGCAGGAACAAGAACAGCAGGCAGTGACGCAGTAGTAAACATCAGGTGCAGCAGTCAGCACAATAAATCATCCCCTGTGTATTTGTACACACACACACACATAGAGCTTAGTTGTACACACACGTAGGAATAAAGACGTGGTACTTATATACATATATTCATGGTTAAGAGACATCTCTGTCTTCTAGCGAGGACATGGGGAAGGAGAGATTACACAGGACTTGATGATTTATGAAAAGGTTTTCTGTCGGAGGAAAGTAACAGCATCCCATATTTTTGGACTGTAAAGCAGAAGGCTCCTGACTGCTGTCTGTGGCTGACGACATAACAGAAAAAAAGTCATGGCTGGCTAGACTAAGAAGCAGCTACTTCCTTGTGAGAGAGAGAGAGAGAGAGAGAAGGCAGGTGTAGTTCGTCAAGGTTTGACAGGTAATAACACCCTACCCCGCCAGGAACCACTCCCTCCCGTGCCTGTTGCCAGCGTAGTCACCCTCGCGGTCGGACACCACTCCTTACTTGCCATGTCGGGCAGTAAGCGACCTCAGGTGACGTTGTTTACGAGGGATCCTATTTGATTTATGTTTCAGTAATGGTGATGGAAGGTGCTCCCTCAAGGGGGGAACTCGGGTTCCTCCCTGGAGAGAATGTTAATGACGGGGTCGTGTTGGTTTACACCAGCTGTTGAGGAGGGACGTAGCCTTGGGCTTCGTGCTCCCCCGCCCCCCCCTCCTGTAATCTACAAGGTGACATTTCGCCTCCGTACCGAAGTTCTCGGAAAATACTCGATCTGATCTCTATCACCTTCCATATTTGTATGGTCCATAAATGTAAAGCCCTTCTCGTGCAAGTATAATTGCGAATACTATGGACTCGGTCTTCAGCAGAGACCGCCTGGAGGAGGACTGTTGGCCTGCCAGCCAAATAGTAGGGAGGGAATGGAGATAGATTATCTATACCGGTAGACAAGTGAGACACAGTAAGACGGGTGGCCATGGCTGTTGCAACTGTAAGCCCCCGGACGGCCCAAGAGTCTTCAGAGAGTCTCGACCATCAGGACTCCTCGGGTTTAGCACAAGACAGTGACGAATAAGAAATGAATAATATTACTAATACTTTTCTCACTCACAGTTTTCTGATACACAATGGACTCACCCACGGATCATTTGCAAAAATTGCAAAACAGATAATATCATTGCCTTCATGCACGCAGGCGATGAAGGTTGGTGAAATTGCGGGGTCACAGGAATTGATATTCAGAATCTAGCCTCATTCTGAAACTTTCTGCCTTGGTTTCTAACTATCATGGTGGCATTTCCGACCTGAAAAAGCCCTGGATGATGAGGTAGTTTTTTCTTCTAGGAGGTGAAGGGTGGCGGTCTATAGCATGGGTAAATCAGACGTGCGACTGTTGAGCAATGATAGGTTCGGCTGCCTTGGGCGAGCCGAAGTTGGGCACCAAAGTATATTTCACTGGCTTTGATGAAATGACTGTTTTCTCCGACATGACTTCAGAACTGGGACAGGAATTCAGTGGTTCTTTCATCCCCTTTACACAGAAATGAGCCGGAATGGCTTCCGAAGGACGTTCAGCGTCGTATCAGAACAATACTTTAGAGTATGAGGAGTATTGGCCTCCGAGGACGTGGAATGTCAACACTGTATAGTCAGCGGCTGTTCTCCCTTCTGTCGTGTTGTTCCTCAAGAACAAGACGCCCCGTCACTGTGGGCATGAGGCTCAGGAGTGGTCAGTATATTTGTTCAGCAGCTACCTCACAGACGCTGATGAATATATAAACCATGTACCATCTTCGTCAGGCCTAGCCACAAGACACCAAGTATGAGAGGGGGATGTAAGTCAACTTCTCTGTTTGATGTAGAGTTGAATAAAGAGGAAGACTTGCGTCGTTTCCTGTGCCTCGGCTCAGACGGAAATTCAAGGATTTATTTCCCTTTATGCATCTTTCCATCTCCTGGAAGAAGGGGCAGCGTGTCTCACGAGTTTGCTCGTCCGCCGTGTCTCCAGCGGTGTCAACCCGACTGTCCTGCTTCCAGTGGTGTCCGCCTAGCTGTCCTGCTTCCAGTGGTCCCCACACGGCCGTCCTACTTCCAGTGGTCCCCCACCTGGCCATCCTGCTTCCAGTCGTGTGCAAAAGGCCGTCCTGCTTCCAGTGGTAACTATGCCAGCAAGAGAGCTTTCTCTACCGATAAACAGGCTGGCGTGCGATGCTCCAGATAAACTATTCCAGTGACACAGGTCACTACCCAAGGAGGAGAATTTCCTTTTAGTGATGACTAGGGGATATAGGCTTGAGGGGCGCTGGGTTTATGTCAGTTTTGGTGGGAGTTGTAACCTCGTCTTTCTCTTTACCCCAAACACTTCATCTCACGGGAGGGGCGTTTTGTCTTTCGTAAAATAAATGACAGTTTGTTTATACAGACATTTCTAGAATTCTTATTTCGTTTCAGTTGTATCTTATTGATTTCAGTGGTCTACACACCGAGGGCAAAGTTGACGAGGTGGGAGCTCTTTCTCACAGGCAAGCCGGAATTACTTGGCTCGTTGTCCTTCGGAGCCGTGGGGTCCAAAGGATCATGGTCCACACTCAGCCACGCAGCCCTGGCTGCGACGGGGCACAGGCAGCAAGGACCTGTGGCACCAGACCTTAGAAGGGGGCAGAGAGAGAGAAAGGGAGAGAGAGAGAGAGGAGGGAGTGTAGCTGGGGGTATTTGTGGTTATTCCTCGGGAGTTAAGTCTATAAAAGGCGTGTTCCCTCGAGCGACTACTCCCGGGTCTCCGCTTCGACACTAACAGCAACCGACCTCATCGCTAACTATAGCTCCTTACATCACTATATATATATATATATATATATATATATATATATATATATATATATATATATATATATATATACGTTGCTCAATTGAAATCTAATTCTTGATATACGTAGCCGTATATTACTGCTGTTGTACGACTTATCTCATAATCTACGAGACAGCTTAAAGAGGGTCTTTCTTGAGGGCCTGTTGCGCTTTGCAGCAGGAGGTTCCAAAGGTGGTAAAGTGTTTTCTCATTCCCTCGAGTTATTTTCTTATGGAC